>JAKUBT010000001.1:241479-502294 GCA_030563305.1 Petasospora maesae
CCCCCCCCCCCCCCCCCCCCCCCCCGGAGAGCGGCCTCTTCGCTGTTGGTTAATGCGGGGCGCTTAACGGGCCAAGCTTCCTCCGGCCAACATCCGGCAGAATTGAACAACGGCGAAGCTCCCAAAACACTTGACCAGGAAGCGTATGGCGTATATAGAGTTTCTGTGCCTGGCGAGAACTCTTGGGCGGTTATATGAGGGGTTTGTTCATGTGTTTGTGTTCTTGTTGTGGCTTGTGGCCTTGTCTGTGATGTGACAGCTCTCTGTGCTAATCTACATCAGCAGGATCCGGTGCTTGCGTACTTGGATGGTAGCGGGTAAAGTCGATCATCAGGGGACCATAGCGTTGGTAGCACAACATTTGGCACACCCTGGCAGAGGTATACGAACAACCAGCGGACGAAGGCACAGTTCTACGGTCCATGTGGAGGCTCAATCCCAGGTTCCGAAAGCGGGAAGCGATGCTGTCTCTGTACCGCGGATGGTACCGTATGCCACGACCGACGGGCTGTCTATATATAACTTGAGAAAGCCTCCCACACACTTCCGGATCCGGGTGGATATTACATCTGCTCCCCACACTCTCTTGGTTTATACAAAAGTAGGCTTCAAAAGTTCAAAGCACAGAGATTCTGGACTCGCTGGGGGGGTCTTTCTGTGGGTGCGCGTTTGGCGGGCGCTTCGTTGCAGCGGTGAAGATACACGACACAAGGCCAGCATGAACCGGTGTGTGAGGGCTAAATTAAACAAACTGCGTGCAACAACTAATTAATGACAACTGTCTTAAATAGTTCCTTGTGCAATGGTAAGTGCTGGAGGCTCAGACGCCGCTATCAACCGCAAAGTGGTGGTATTTTGAGGTTGTAACTTGTGAGTGGAAGTTGTTGGAAGTGGCATGCAAAGACCCCACCAAGCCGGCGTTTTATAGCATGCATGGCCGAGGCCTCGGCTGGATGTGAGATGATAAGTGTCCCAAAGGGGGGAAGTGTAAGGTGCTGTTGCTCCTAGGGATTCAGAACTTAGAAGTTGGGCATGTATCTTACACCAGCTCCTATCATGGGGACTTTGTATGTCAAATGTACTATGATGTGTCAAGTGTAGCGTGGAGGGCTGGTGGAGGTTAGCGCTTACCCCCACAAGCTTCATCTCCAGGGCTTCTGAACAAGGGCGCACAATTGACTCCCAAAGAGGAAGTGTGTGAGCATGTTGACAATTCCATATGATAAGTCAATTCCTGGAGGATGTCTTTAATGTTCGTTTTGATTTGACAGGTTGGCCCTTCTGCGAGCTGACAGGGTTCCATGGTTCCATGCGTCTCTACCCCGTGTGTGTTTCACCTCTAGCCTAAGGTCGTATTCTACCCATCTGGATCGACCAGAACAGACAAGACCAATCCCACACTTAAGAAACCGGTTAATTGCAAGAGGAGCGAGCCTCATGAAATGGTGGTACTATTGTTGTGCCGTCCGTCTTGGATGATGTTGATGCAGGTTGAGCTTTACCACAGGCCCATAAAGCCATCTGGATTGTGGACCCAGAAGGTGTCGCTTGCTGCTCGGTGCCAATCACAACCCCCATCGCACCACACGCCACCTGGATCTGGATCTGGATTCTAGCTAAAACCTAAACTATTTCAACATCTTTGTCTCTATGAATTAGCTTCAATTCGGACAATTGGTAGGCTGTTGTTCTTTTTTTAGTGGCAGCTTCTCCGCATCCCCATCTCCCACACGCGCTCGGAGAACTCATGTTAGACACGCGAGCGCCAAAGACCAAAGAAAACAACAGACGCGTCGAACCTACACCCAGCACCATCCACCAAGGAACATCAACAACATCAGGGACATGAACGCCGAGGACTACACGCTCCACCGCATCTCCAAGAAGTACTCCAACGCGTCCACCAAGCACTGGGAGCCCCCGAGCCCCGAGGTTGTCGCCGCCATCGAGCGCATCCTCCAGATCAACAAGGCAGAGGCCCTGGAACCCCTCGCAAAGTCCAAGAAGCTCAACAAGACCAACCATGAATTGAGCTCTTTCATCAACGACTTCGTGCTCAGGCTTAGGAAGACCAAGATGCCGCGGAATCTGGACAGTCGGGATTATGATCTGGATTACCAAACCAAGAGAGAGGAGTTCTTGCAAGACCTGTGCTCTAAGGAGTTGAAGATGATGGAGGGACTCAAAGATGCATCGGAGAAAGAGGACCGTGAACTAAGAGATTTGAAGAAGTACGTGAGCTCATATGACAAGCTGTATCGAGAAGAGTTGACAAAACTGGAAGAGCTGGACGGGACAGATGTTGTGAAAAAAGTCAAGAGACATGAACTCAACCAAGTGAAGACCATGGACATTTCACTCGAAGATGGTGACGACGAAGATGACGAGTTGAAGGAAATTCTGAAGGATCTTGACTCACAATTGAAGAAGCTGGATGAGAAATTCGAGCCATTGAAAGAGCTGTCTAGTCTCTTGGATGAAGTTGTTCAGTCAATACCATGAACTCCGCGGTATGATAGCGAATGGCGGCGCGCTGTTGGTTGTATAAATTTACGAATGTTATGAACTTATTTATGAACTCTCCTTTCTATCTAGGCTTACAATTTTACTTTTTAAGAGCTAGTAACATGACCTTGACCAGCTCAGCGCAGAAATCAAGTGTATGATGGTGCGATGACGTACCTTAATCTATGGCGATAGCAGCTAGGCCCTGAGAGGAAGATCCTTCACTAATTTTACAAAACACCACATTGCGCTGAATATTATCGGCTCAGACTTTGCATTAGGGTAAATTTGATACCAACAAACATGAGTATGGCTCTAAAATCGCAAAATTCCAACGTTTTTACGGGAAAATCGATTCTATTGAGATGTAAAATCATAAGATTGAAAAGTAGAGATGCTCTTTTTTGAAAACATGACTGAGAAGACAAAGCTTACCTATTAAACCGCCATTTTCAGACTCCAAAACCACTTAGATTGAAAGCACTCTAGTTTTTTGAGTAAGATGGTATCTTTGGATTACTCACAGGCTTCTCTGTTCTAGAGTTAGGCGTATTTCTTTGAATGTGAAGCCAGCGGCTTAGTACAGCGTCTAGCAGGCCTAGTGTCTCAACTTGACGGCACCACACACGCTGGATTGACGCTAAACGAACTCTCGGTATGCATAAAGTCTTTGATGACTTAGATACACTTGAAATACCCTGGTTTTTTTCCCCAGAATGTTAGTACAACATCTTTGAAAAGAGTACACCCGCACACCACCTCAATCCACACCAATCGGGCAAGACGACCCGCTGGGAAATCGTCGGACTCGTCCCCATATCCCCCATTTCCTCATCTTTAACCAAAACCGCTCACCACCACCAAACACGCTCACTACCACGAGACACACCAGCTGAGCCAGCCGGATGTTCCAGCGGCTGACACGCAGATCTCTCACCCCTTTTCCACGTCCTCCCACGAGCACCACAGCACTTTCCAGCAACAGGTTCTTCGCCTCCCACGTCCATCCGCCATCATCCTCAGCGCCACCGCCAGCACAACGCAAAGCAGCAATGACGTTCAACAAGTTAAACAAGTTCAACAAGTCCAACAACATCGAGAAGCCTGACCTTGACGACAGGGAGTACAGGGTCGTCACCTTGGCGAATGAGCTCAAGGCGCTGCTCATCAGTGACCCGAAGGCTGACAAGTCCGCCGCCGCATTGGATGTCAACGTTGGTTCATTCAGCGATTACGAGCATCTACCGGGTCTTGCCCATTTCTGTGAACACTTGCTCTTCATGGGAACGGAGAAGTATCCAAGTGAGAACGAGTACTCGAGTTTCTTATCGAACCATGGTGGCCATTCCAACGCTTACACAGCGTCAGAGGATACAAACTACTACTTCGAGGTGAATCATCAGTACCTCGAGGGCGCACTCGACAGATTCTCCCAATTTTTCATCTCTCCATTGTTTGATCCAAGTTGCAAAGATAGAGAAGTCAGAGCTGTTGACTCTGAAAACAAGAAGAACTTGCAGAATGACACATGGAGATTGTATCAACTTGATAAGGCATTGTCCAACCCAGTTCATCCTTATCACAAGTTCTCCACCGGTAATTTGCAGACTCTTGGTGAGATTCCAGAGAGCCAAGGATACGATGTCAGAGATGAATTGCTGAAGTTCTACAAGGAGTCATACTCTGCTAACCTCATGAAGCTCTCAGTTATTGGAAGAGAAGACCTGGATACGTTGGAGAAGTGGGTTCGTGAGAAGTTCACAGACGTTCCAAACTATCACACTCCAAAACCTGAATTTGAAGGGGTTGTCTTCACAAAGAACGAATTGATGAAGTTTGTTAAGGCCAAGCCTGTCATGACTAAGAACAAACTCTCTCTTGGATTCGTTACCAAGGACTATGACGAGCACTGGGATGTCCAAGTCTCCCACTACTTCTCCCATTTCATTGGACATGAGGGTAATGGATCCATTTTGGCTCACTTGAAGGAGAAGGGATGGGCTAATGGTCTTTCAGCTGGAGGATACACCATCTCAAAGGGCAACGGAACGTTTGGCATTGACATTGACTTGACAGAAGATGGTATCAAGCATTATGAGGACATTCTGGTTGTGATTTTCCAGTACATCCAAATGGTCTCTAAGGAAGAACCACACGCATGGGTTTATGAGGAGCTCAGATCTATCAGTGAGATGGACTTCAAGTTCAAGCAGAAGAGCTCTCCATCCTCTACCGTTTCCAGATTGGCCAAGGAGATGCAAAAGACCTATATTCCAGATGAATACATTTTGAGTAAGAACGTCATGAGAAAGTTTGACCCAGCCTTGATCAGGGAATTCAACCAATACTTTACCGTTGAGAATTTGAGAATCACACTGATCTCTCAAACTGTTGAGACTGACAAGAATGAGAAGTGGTACGGCACTGAATATTCTGTTGAGGATTTGCCAGAGAGTTTGGTCTCCAAGCTCAAATCTCCAGGTACAAACGACTCTTTGTTCTTCCCAAAGCCAAACGAGTTCATTCCAACCAATTTCGAAGTTGAGAAAGTTGACACTACTGCACCATCCAAGACTCCAAGCATTTTGAGTGAAGACGATCAGTACAGATTCTGGTACAAAAAGGACGATCAATTCTGGGTCCCAAAGGCAAACGTTAATCTTTTCATGAACCTCCCAGCGGTGACTGCTACACCTCATTCTACATTGATGGGATCACTCTATGTTGAACTTGTCCAAGATGCACTTATTGATGTCTCCTATGCTGCTGAGATTGCCGGATTGTACTTCTCAATGCACATTGGTAAGGAAGGTATCAATGTTACTATTGATGGATACAATGAGAATATTGACGTATTGGCTAAAGTTGTGCTGGGTACTCTCATTAAGTTTGAGCCAAAGCAGGAGAGATTTGATGTCATCAAGGAGAAGTTCATCAGAAACTTGAAGAACCACGGATA
Organism: Petasospora maesae; assembly: GCA_030563305.1. Classification (NCBI taxonomy): domain Eukaryota; kingdom Fungi; phylum Ascomycota; class Saccharomycetes; order Phaffomycetales; family Wickerhamomycetaceae; genus Petasospora; species Petasospora maesae. The sequence continues at coordinate 246,944 of JAKUBT010000001.1, forward strand.
CAAACCTCCATACCAACAGATCACAGGTGTGTTCTTAAATTTGGTCAATGAGAAGACATACGATATTGATGAGAGGTTGGCTGCTTTGCAAAATGTCACATTTGAAGATATCCAACATTTCATTCCAACCATTTTCAAACAAGTGTTTGTTGAAGGTTTGATCCATGGTAACCTCAATGCCTCTGAAGCTGAACAGATTATTAAGGTCATTCAGGGAACATTCAATTCTGATCCATTGTTTGCATTCCAGAAATTCAGACCAAGATCTTATTTGATTGACGAGGGAAAGACCTACAGATTCGACACCACTCTACCAGATGAGAAGAACACCAACACATGTGTTCAATACTTCATCCAGCTCGCTGAGCTTACAGATATGAAGACCTACGCACTTGCAGATATGGTTGCACAGTTGATCAAGGAGCCAGCATTTGATGTCCTTCGTACCAAAGAGCAACTTGGATACATTGTTTTCAGTGGATTAGTGGAGTCAAGAACAACACTAGGTTTGAGAATCTTGATCCAGAGTGAGAGAAATGCCGGATACTTGGAATCCAGAATTGTGAACTTCCTCGATGTCTACAGCAAGACTTTGAGTGAGTTATCAGATGAGGAGTTCGAAAAGAACAAGGAGGCATTGATTAGCAAGAAGTTAGAGTCTTTAAAGAACTTGCAACAGGAGAATGGAAGATTTGTCCGTGCCATCACTTGTGGCTACTACGATTTCACACACAGTGAGATGACAGCTGATCTTGTGAAGAAGATCACCAAGGAAGAGATTCAGGAGTTCTATCACACCAAAGTTCTCAACGGAACAACAAAGCTCATTGTGAACATGCATGCTAAGGCCAACACTGATACAGAGGAGGTTGCTGGATTCCCAAGCGGTATTGCCATCAAGAACGCTGGTGAGTTCAAGAGTCACCTGTACTTGACACCAGCTCCGTTGCCAATTGCGGAGCTCACTGCATCCAACTTTGGACCAAAGTTGTAAAGCAACGTACAATTATTAGCATTCTGTTAAATGAAATATACACTCTTGCATTAGATTGTTTAATTTGCAGTCGTAGTGGAAGGAAATCTCTCGAGTCAGAGCTGAAGCCCTGGATGTGTCACAATTTCTTATCAGCGTGCAGATCTGTGCGCGATTCCCCACAGTGACTAGTGACAGGAAATTTGTTGGAGTTTCTCGCTTCCTCCCTTCACCACGCACAATTAGCCGCCAACGTGACCTGAATCAGCAACAACATCCACTTGATATTCCTCAGCTATCAGCCTTGAAGCCAGACATTGGAAACCCCGATAGTGACACAAACAAGTGAGCTCAATGTCACTCGACGACAAGGCCCCGTTGCCGCCTGTTGGAGCAACGGCAAGATTAGCCGCCGAGACGGAGATCCAGAGAGAACAGGAAGAGGCACAAGAAACAACACCGTTGTTATCGTCAGCTGCCGCATCTGAGAATGATGTGGAAGCTGGGAATATTGAGGATGACGCTATTGTTCCAACCTTTGGATTCCTCTACAGGGCCGCCCCCGTCATCTATCAGTACGCCATTCTCGCTTATCAGTGGATGAAGAGGCACAAGATTTCAATGAGCTTCATTGTGGCACCTCTTGTACTTGTCGGAGCAATTGCAATCACATTTATGAAAACAGCAGACTCAGTCATTGCATCCGCCCTTGACGCGTCAGTCATGGATCTCAGAATCACCGGATTAACAAGCAGCGGGGTTGACGCTACCATCACAGCGGGTATTGCATGGAAGTACTCAAATGTGAATTGGTTCTATAAAGCCTTGTACATGCCCTCAATGAGTGCACTTGGACAGACAATCATAGAGCCTTTGGGTCCTGTTAGCTTGTATTTCAACTTCCCACAGCATGAGGATACTCATTTCTATAATCCATTCAGGGTGACTATTCCATCTGGTGCTATCCCAGTAAACTTCTCCCCCTCCGTCATTGATGAAAGCATCACTTTGGACATCAACTTGGCAGTGAATCCAATTGACCTCTCGTTGCTGATTAACGCTTATGGTATGCTTAAGAACATTGAAGGGTTGCCACTCATTCAAATATCTGTGGCTTTCGAGGGAACTTTTGGAGTAAAGAAAGGCTCGATGAGTCTTGGATCTTACAAGGTAACGAGACAGGATGAACTGGTAATTGATGCTAAGAGATATTCAATGCCGACCCCAATCATTGACTATAATGAAGTCAAAGCTCACAATGACTCGATATCAGCGAAATTTTCCATCACCCTTGCCAAGCTTCCGATACCAATTGATATGACACTTCCAATGATGGATTGGGATCTTTATGTGCATGGTTGTGAGCCAAATTTGTTATACATTGCATCTTCCTCTCTTGATAAAATCAAATTTGAGGCAGGATCAGCTACAGTGGTTGACATATCCATAGTGGTACCCAAAATCTTGAAGAAGTTACAGAGACAGTGCGATGATGGGTTCTCTCCTATCAACAAGGCAGTCAAAGAAATACTTGAGGGTGGATTCTTTATTATACTGAAGGGTAACTCACACTCGGAAAGAAATCTCAGGCTCCCTCCTTGGTTGAATGTATTCATAATCAACAGCTTCTTCCCGCTAGAGGTGAGCGTTGGTGACATAACAGGGCCATCATTAGAATATGACTTTGACTACAGCATCTCGTCAGCAACAGCATTAATTTCAAATGACCCCAATGTGCTCCCAACACTCGACTCGCAGGCAAGCTTTACAATCGGGTTGCCGTCATTGGTCGATTTAAATGGAGAAAATGCCATGTTCAACTTGAAAAGAGTCTTTGGTGACTTTTGCTTCTTCCATGACGAGGCTGACTTCTTGAAGGTGTACATGACAAGTTGGATGGATGTTGTTACTGATGACAACCACTTTGATATTGCTTTTGATCAAGCCAGAATTGACATTGTTGATGCAGAGATTCTTGGTGACTTGTTAATGAAGTATTTAGAGGGAGAGCCAGTTGAAGGACTCGCATTGTCGATGCTTGATTTTGATATCCAAACACCAGTGTTTGACACCATTTTCCAAAGGCTTCAGACAACAGTCCCATTCAGTATTCAAAGTCAGGACAGCTTGGTTGACAACTTTGCCTTCAAGGTCAATCAGTTGGCATACCTCTCCACATCCACGGACACGCAGTTGAGAATGAGGGTTGACTTGGACGCCCACAACTCCATGACATTCAGTGGAGGTGTTGAGTTCCTCAATCTCCTGTTGGATTACAACGGCACAATAGTTGGTAGCTTTGAGATCACAAACACGACACTCAGTGCGAACGATACGACACCATTGTCATCCATTGTGAGATTTAAAGCTGAAGACGAGGACACTCACAACGCAATCAATGTCCTCATGAGTGAGTATATTTCCGGTAAAGAACCAGAGATCACAATCAAGGGTCACAAGAAGTCAACCGCTGTTCCAAATATCTCTACTGTGCTCTCCAAAGTTGCTGTTCCATTTAATATTCCAAAGTTTGGAAGTGAGACACACGAAGGGTTCATCATCTCCACAACTTTCCACTTGCTGACATCAGAGGTTCAGGTTACCGTGTACAACCCGATCATCAACCAAGAGGCAATCCTTAACATCAACGAAGCCAAAACCATGTACGAAGACGTTGAAGTGGCTTACATTGATAATGCCCCACTGCTCAAGCTCCCACCAGGTGTTTCAACCACCAAGAGAATCCCAGTTCGTATCGCAACAGGTGCTGCTGGTGACATTTTGAGAAAGGCACTAAACTCTAACGTCACTCTTCACACGACAGGAAACTTCGATGTTGTCATTGACCAGTTCATGCTCACTTTGAACTATGAAGGTGAAGGTGCTGATGCAGTGATCAGATGGTGAACCCGAGAAGCTCATCTCCAGCTTGCATGCCATATGAAGGAGAATACATCTGGTGTAGTCCCCAACCTGCTAACGACGTTTTACGATAATTATTGCATGATATGATCTGTTCAATTACTGTGTAGACATATGCTCATACAACTTTGAGAGTGTAGGTAAGATGTATCCTTTCATCGACATTCAAGAACCATTATCGGCTCCCAAACTTCCTATCCAGGAGAAAATATTCGTGCGTCGTTATTGGAAACGGTCATTAGAGGCACGTGGCACTCAGAATGGCAATGGAGAAACTTGGAGACGTTAACCCATCGTGGCAAATGTTTCCGTAATATACTTTTTGATTGGAGAAAGGAAAAAAGGAGACGAGTGTGGTGGAGAGGAGAGGGAGGGTACGCTGCGGAGAATTTTTTATAGTGCGCGGCCTGTTGCCCCGGCACAAAAAAACGTGATACGGGACACATAAGGGCTCCCAGATGTGCTGATATCTCTTGATCTTGGCTCTATTTGAGCCACTACGATGTGCTGTGTTTGATAAATGGCATTAGGCGTGTATCTATTAATGTGTGTTGTGATGCAATTTTGTTCAGTGGGTCCACATGATGGAAGGCTTTGGCCAGACACGCTTGAACAGAGACATGGCAACAACGTCCTGGGATGAGATCTTTCCATCGAAGTTGGCCTTGTAGTAACCATGTGTACCGAGTGACTCCTTGATGAAACCGGATCTTCCAGACTTTGTGAACAATGGCACTGTCTTGAAGTATTCGACGTCTTCCTTGCTGAAGAACATGTAGCGCACTGTGATGACGTTCTTGTGGATCTTGACAGCATGACCAGTAAGCACAGCTCTCTTGGCCAGCACTCTTTGATGTTCAGCATTCAAGAATGATCCACTTCCAACAAACTCAATCTTCTTTGGGAACTCTGATGTCTGCTTGAAAAAGAGTGCTGGACAATTTGTGAATGCAACTGGGGCAATTGCAGTTGCGACGTTTATCGTATCCTTATGCAAAAATCTCTCATATTTGTGAACGTTGTTTGGTGTGTTTGATGCAGATGAGAAGACGGGTTGGATGACTTGGCGTCTTGGACCATATTGGACAATCATGGACTCCTTCGATGGTACTGGTTTCTCATACTCCTCCCATGACTGGATAGAGAAGTTGACAACGGCAAGCTTCTGTTCATGTTCAAGCAAGCCGTAGACAATGAATGGCGATTCCGAAACAGGAGAGATTCTGGAAAGAATATGCTCTGGTGCTCTCAAGTAAATGATGACCTTAGATCCAGCAACTGCTTGCGCTTCACGGATAGAAGCCTTGAGGATTCTGCTCTTAGTGGCCTTGAAGTTGGAGATACGGAGCAGTCTTCTCCACTCAGATGGTGCATGGGCATCGTACTCATCACAATCCCACATGGCATTATATAAACTTTTGAGACCTCTGTATCTGTGAAGTCTCTCCTTTCCGGAGATTCTTGGGTCCAACTCAATCTCATCTGGGAATTCTCTGTCTTCCTCCTCCTTAGCACGGAACATTTGTAGTTGTTGCTCCTCCTCCTCTGGTGTAAGCTCGACGAACATTTCACTTTGCATGTCTTGAGGATCTGCTGGCTCTGAATAGTTGTCATCTTCCATCATGTCTTCGTCATCTTCCTCAACCAATTCTGGCTCATCATCTTCTTCGTCTGAATCCACCTCTTCGACGTCATCTTGCAAAAACCATCTTGCCTGGTAGTCAGATGTACCTTCTGGCAAGTTGAGTTTAATCTTCTTCTCCGTTTGTGGATGGTATTCCCAGTCATCGTCATCAAATCTGACAGTGTTTGGATCACGCTGGAACTCTCCATCTTCCCAATCCTCCATATCAAGCTCTTGCTGTGCAAGCTCCTCAAGTGCCTCCTGATTTTCATCTGGGCTGAATGATTCTGTGTCACCTCTTGTGATTCTCTCGATGTGCTCAATCTGGAAGTCTCCATGGCCAGGAATATGAACAAGTCTGTTGGCATTGAAACCGATACCCCTCACTGTACCCGCAACCTTTAACAGTCCTTCGTGTGGGTTCTGCGGGCTTGTACTCTCCCATGCGATCTCATCAGCAACGAGCCATCCTCTAGAGTCTCTCCACGTGATGGACTTAGGGAACTTCTGACATAATGTTCTGATAGCGATCAGTGCATCTGATGCGTTCTCCAAGTTGTAGACCTTCTCCTCAGTAGGGAAGAAATGCTTGAAGTAGGATGATAAAGATTGTTTGACGTCAGCCTGGAATTTCTCCTTTGGATGCACAGATGAAAGATTTGTAACGACACCCATTCCGTATCCAATACCTTGGAGTTCAAGGGCTCTGATGATCTGCTCACCATATTCTGCATCGACTTCTGTGGTACCTGAAAGACCAAACACGACAAAGTCTGCGACCTTGGCAGCATCAAGAATGGCAATGAAGTCGTTGTAATCTGGCAATATGAACTTGAGATTGCTCTTGAATTTTGGAATATTCACTGATGTTACTGATGGACCATGGATCATGGATTTGTCCTCTTGGCCCGGAATCGCTGCTGCATCAATGAGCCTGTTCACGATCTCATCGGCAGTAACGTCATCTGTCAATGGAATGATTGTGACGATCTTCTCCGCACCATTGGCACCTTCAAACAGTTTTCTAGTTTCAGCAGTCTGCACGATCTTCTTCTCTCTAAGCTGCTTGGAGAGGTTCTTTCTCTCGAGCTTGGAATGCCCCTTCTTCTGCTTCTGTGTGGCTGTCTCCTTCTCCACCTTACCCTTGGCCTTGGCCTTGATGGAGCCCTTGGAGGCGTGTCTGGACTTGAACGCCTTGTGCCCGTTCTTGACCGACGATCTGTGCGAGTGGCCAGCCATAATTCAGGACTGAGTTGTGTGGTGTTGGCGGTATTATCTGTAATGAAGCGTGTTTATCCCTAGCTCATCTCCCCATAAGCTGTGCCATAGAAAACTTTTTGATCTAAAACATCCGCACACCTCGCTATCGTGGCCAGGGCCGCGCAACCAAAAATCTGAGAATTATTTGCGGGTCTTCTGCCCGATCATCAAACGAGTTCGCGGGGAAAGGCGCGAATCCTGGAAATGCGGAGATGTGTTGCCCTAATGGCTTAGTCACGTGAAAAGTCTCAGGGCTTTGCGGCTCTAGGCTTGTGACGCTGAAAATTTTTGCGCGACTTCTGCCACTTTCGCTCGGGTTTCGCGACTGGAGCACCGCGACACGCTGAAGAGTTAACGATTCTTCAACAGTCCAACACTGCAGACCTCTTTAGTGATACTCAAGGATTAACAAACCACACATTAATGTAAGTGGAGGTTGCACAAAGAGTTCAGGAGAGTCGTTTACAAGAAGTTTACCAGTTTGAATTACGCCACCAGCATTTCCAGGAGACAGGTTAAGGTCGATGAACCCATCAAGAACACATTGAAGTATCTCTTCACACATCGGAGAGTCAGGGCAAAACACACGCACACCTTTGAAAGAGAAGGAAACAACTATGTCAAAATGAAGCATAAAAGTTTGAAGTACTATTCATATTGAGAGGAAATGGCTTAAACGAAATGCTGACCTCTATGTACCGGGCCTCATGGACTCTTGATCCCATATCAAAGCCTGAACAAGTTACTAACACGTCTATCTAGCAACATGGCTCACGAGAACGTTTGGTACTCCCACCCAAGAGGTTACGGTAAGGGCTCCCGTCAGTGCAGAGTCTGTTCCTCCCACACTGGTCTCATCAGAAAGTACGGTTTGAACTTGTGCCGTCAGTGCTTCAGAGAGAAGGCTAAGGACATTGGTTTCTTCAAGTTCCGTTAAACCCTTTTTGCTATTGCTTATGAATTTCAGGCTGGAAAATACAAAAAGCCTATAATGTCGCTACAGATTATGGTTCATTCATGTATGGAGAGGTTTTAATATAAAAGAACACACATCATTTCGGTAAACTACGCGTAGATCTCTGCCTCTGCCTAGCGCTGTGTGCCATGTGGGGCCAGGCAGGCCCGCTCTGTGTGTGGCGCTACCGGGTCTCCTACTAGCCAGAAGGGGCCTCTCTGGAGTTAGAAGGAGCACCTATAGATGAGCAGCGCCACCAACTCCAGCACCACACAACACCACCAATTCAGCCAGACATCACCATCAGAACAAGTGCAAGATGTCGGTCACAATGTCATCGTTCTTCAAGTGCAACTCGTGTGCCATCCAGTTCGCCAACTCGGACGCCCAGCGCTACCACATGAAGACGGACTGGCACAGGTACAACCTCAAGCGTCGTGTTGCGGGACTAACACCGGTGGACGCCGCCATATACGCAGACAAAGTGCAGCAGGCCAAGACCTTCCAGGAGGAGAGAGACGAGTTTGGCTTCAAAGTGATGGCCCCGAAGGAGCAGCAACAGCAGAAGACCAGAAAGCTCCACATCCAGCCGAGAGCACACTACGCTGCTGAGCCGTTATCACTCGCACACAGAGGCCGTTTGGAGCAGACGAAGGAGGAAGATGCACTTTCAAGAGACCACTCACCAGCAAGTGTCGCATCTGAGCTCTCTCGCTTCTCATTGGGAGAGTCTGTGTACTCGCATGCCGGGACCCACTACTCTGAAGCTGAGAGCAACTTCGAGACCGCCTCGGAAGCGGAGACAATGCCATCCGATGATCCAGACTATGTTGCAAGCAGTGACAGTGGCGAGAATGACAGTGATATTGAGATTGATTCAGACTATGTTGAAGAGCCAATTCAGCCCGTGACTAGCTGTGTCTTTTGTGGAATCCCACACAAGGACGTCGAGGCCAACATTACACACATGTTCAAGAGCCATGGACTCTACATCCCAGAACGCTCATACTTGGCTGATCTCCAGGGACTTCTTTCTTTCCTTATATCCGTGATTGTAATCGACAACGAGTGTCTGTGTTGCAACTTCCAAGGAAGAACACTTGAGAGTATCAGAGCACATGTCACTTCGAAAGGCCATTGTCGTATGCCATATGAGACCAGAGACGAGAGGGCGTTGTTCGCCAAGTTTTACGATTTCTCATCACTTGATTCGAAGAAGACAAAAGCTAAGACCACCAAATCTGTTGGATTCAAGGATGAAGATGTTACCATCGTGGAGGGTGATAGTGTATCAGATGAGGCAGTTGAGTCCGATGAGGAGACTGACTCGGATGACAATGGCATGAACGACAACTACACATTAGCCACCATTGATCCAATTGACTCACAACTTTCATTACCTAACGGTGCACGTCTAGGACACAGATCATTACAGAGATATTACAGACAGAACATCAACATGCCTCGTCGTCCATCAGATTCTCAACTCACAGTTGCGTCTGCTGATAGACGTCTTGCATCGGGACTAACACTCGAGCAGACGGATAAGAAACTCAAAGAGACACAAATGCTCGAAGTGAAGCTCAAGAATAGAAACATGAAGAAGGAGACTAGAAGAGTGAATTTCCAGCCTCACTACAGAGACCCAATGCTTGGTGGTTGATTTACTAGGAAGAGATGGTTGAAAACGGTTCATGGTCCATGGGTGGAGTTTTAGCATAGTTTATAAATCACAATTTTACAACGATCTGCATTCCGAATTTATCCTGACTTGTCACCACCGAAGCGGTTCATAACGAATGATCTTCCAGATAGCTTTCTCACTGCAGACCTTAGTTCAGATTTTTGTGGGGTGGGTTGGGCCAACCCGGATGGTTCGACCTCTGGAACAGGTGTCTTGATATCTCCAGCTGGCGCATCCATAGGGTACTTTGGTAATGGCTTGTTGGATGTTGATGTTCGACCTTTCAGTAGTTGGAGCTCATGTGCTTGTTGAACAGAACGGAATCTCTGTAATAAATCTGGCCATCTGAATCCATACTTTCCAGTCTCTGGTACTGTGTCTGAAACTGAGTTCAGTTCTGTGGAGGAGACCGTACGTCCCTGTTGGAAACCAGACACCACTGAAACACTGCTCAATCTGTTTTTGAGCGTTGCGAAGGCAGTTGATTGTGGCAAGAGCATCAAGATTCCGTAGAGACATTTGTGAAGATATGGATACTTTTCTGGTTCGAGAAGTTGTAATCTCACTCTGGTGAACACCGGTGACTCCAGGAGTTGCACGAGAATATCAATCTGCACGAGAACATTCACTGTGATTTCGAAGTCAACAAAAATTTGCAGAACGTTATATGCCAACTCGTAAGCTTGTGCCAACAGACACAACGCCAATGTTGCAGGAGCGTTATGACACCATGCCTTGAACAATGTGGCGAAGAATTCCCAATCATCCTTGTCCTCCAAATTTCTGAGTCTCTTTCTCAAACTCGATAGTTCAGGTGCAGTGATCAGATTGTTGTTCAAGATCTGAATGATAATTCCCACGAATGTGGTATCATCCTCCTGTTCCAAAACACGTGCAAATGTTTGATACACTCTCACCGGATTCAGAGAGATGCAGAGTCTTCTGAGGATGAAGTTACCTCTTGTTTCCAACAGCTTCTGATCACGCTTGAACAGTTCCAGCAGTCTGACCATAAATGTTTCAAAGTCTGTATCTTCACTGTCATATGAGATATCTGCGATCAATTGCAAATCACGATAGATAACCTCTTCACTTGGGTCAGATAACGCCTTGAGCAAAGTTGTGAACAGGTCGGAATGCTCCAGTAGCGACTTTGGTGATTTCTTGTGCAACATCTTCAACCAATCAAGAGATGCAACTTTTGTTGTTTCATTGTCATTCAGGAAATGCAAGGCCAACATGTTGATGGTGGCAGTATAGTTCAGTCTTCTGGTATCATCATCTTCACTCAATGAGCTGATGAAATCCATAAGTCTGGAGTTAAACTCCTTTGCACTTTCCCGGGATTGAGAGCCCTCATCATTAGACATGGTGACCAGCACCACACCTAACAATTTTGGCAAGTATTGGACGAAGGACATTGGTGAGATATCGAGAAGGTTGTCCAACCATGTGAGAATTACCAGTTGCACTTTCTCATCTGTGCCATCCATATGCGAGATCAGGATCTCAATGAGTTTTGGGTAATCGATCAGTGCATCCTGACCTGGAATGTAAATATCACCGTCATGAACCAATTCCTCCTCACGTAGTGGTTCTTCCAGATGTTCAGGCTCTTGAAGAAGTTCTGGTGGTGTGATTGCAACTGTTCCAGTAGAGTGGATACTTGTAGCATCAGCTTCATCTTCAGGAGCACCATGGAGAGATGACTCGTCATCGGTAGGTGCTTGAAGTGACACAGATGGTGGGGTCCCAGAATCCAAAGGTGGTGTTGGTTCCTTAGATATCTTTTCAGGCGTTGACGTGTCCAAACTCAGATCAGTGATGGTGATATCATTCTTCAGCCTATCATCCTTAGCAAATTCCATGTGCTGACGCTCATTTTCCTCTCTTTGTTCCTTCACCATCTTCTGGATATCTGAAATTCTTCTGATCTCATGTAGGAAAACATCCAATGCAGACTGTGTCATCACTCTAACATCGTTATGTGAATCACTGAGGAAAGTCAGTAAACCTCCAAGGAATGCCGGTAAATACGATGCGAGCTCCAAGTCTGGAACAGAGTTGAGCAATGTGATCCACGACACCAAAAAGACACGAGTCGAAGGATCAATTGCATTAATTCTCTCCATCAACAAAGGAATGAACTTCGGTAGATTGAAAGCCGTGGCCTCCTGCTGTGGTTGTAGTTGCAACACTTGCCCCTGTGCATCCTTGTAAGTTGTTTGAGTGGCCTTCTTGTACTCTTGCTCCGGGTTATTTTGGATCACAGATATATAACTCGTGGCTTTCTCGCAGACAATGTCCTTTATTAGTCGATCCAATAGATCTGCACCGTTCTTCACTGACAGATCAGAGTCTGCAGCCAGGCGACACAACACGTCGAACACCTCGTTGAAGTAGAGCAAGATCTCACCTTTGGCAACCTTGGCAATGTTGTACAGAGATTCACATGCATAGTACCTCACACGGGCATCCTGGTCTCCGAAACACGCGAGAACAGGATGTATGATCTCCTCCAGATATCCGGCGACCTCGTTTTGGCCAAGAGCAATGGCAGCTGCCGCCAGACCAATAAGTCCACCGTTACGGGCGTTCGGTTGGTGGACGGCATAGGCGAAGTCACGAGAGAGCTGGCCAATAATTTCACGCACTTTATCTGGTCCTTCTTCCTCCAGCAGTAGGTCCTTGATCTGTGCCTCCAGGTCTAGCGCTGCGTTCTTGCGCTTCTCGTACAGCCTGTCGCTGAGTCCCTTCGCCACGGCTTTGTCTATTCAAAATGTGTGTCAGTATGTTGCTTCAGTTCAGAGGACCATCCATTGATGCGACTTACCCATCTTTCAGGGCTTCAAAGAGAGCAGGTTGTCACTGCTTTTTTTTGCTACGCACTGTGTTGGAGTTTGGCAGCTGTTTTGGTTGTTGTTTACCTTTTGCAAGATCGCGATAACCTGCTCATTTTTTATTTGCAGCCACATCGCAATTAGTTTCCTTGAGATTGATCTATGGGTGGGACTACACAGGCTGTTCGGAAATTAAAACAGAGGCATCAAGCATGGATTAAACAAGCCTCCAGCACTATAGAATCATCACTGCTGTTGGCAACTCTGCTCCAACTCCTTCTCCATGTCCTTGTCCAACGCAGGCATCTCATCACTGCCGAATCCAAAGCCAGGTAAACCCATCTTCTCTATATCACCCATCAATGCGCTTGGTGGGTCTCCAGACTCTTGCATCTCCTCCAATTTCTCGCTGATGAATTTGCTGTGTTGTGGATTATCATCACTGTAATCCTTGGCTTCGAACTGCGTCACCATCGCTTGTACAATACCTGATTGCTTGGTGTATCTCTCCAACTCATCAGCGCTCACTTTCTCCTTGTTCTCTTCGAGCCATGAAGGATACTTGACACTCAGGTCCTTCAAAGGTTCGTAGAGAACTTCCTTGGTGGCTAATGTGGAAAGCATGTCTGCAAGAAGCTTTGCAATATCCCCATCACCGTCTCCATCTCCATCACCCATGTTCAGCTGCGCGAGAAGATCAGCAAGCATGTCTTGCCCTGGAATTTGTTCGTCTTTTATACTCTGGTCAACTTTAGCACCGCTCTCTTTTAGCCTGTTAAGTGTACTGGAAATTGTATCCTTGAGATTTGCAGGTTTCCCATTGTCAGTGGTGGATGGCTTGGATGAAGGCTGGGCAACTTGAGGATCAACATTGGTCAGGTCCTTCAGCAGTGACTCAAACTGTGCCTTTGCAGCTGGTGACTCCTGACCCATACTCATGAGGAGTGATTCTATTACGTCTTCTTCACTTGGTGTTGCTTCAGATGGGGTTGAGGCTGGCTGTGCAACAGCTGCTGTGGTATTGGTGGACTCCTTCTCCGTTGAACCTGTGGAGGAAGGAGCAACTGTGGAGGCTCCGTTGAATTTGGGCTCGTTCTCCTTCACAACTTCATCGTATGGCCTGCTTAAAATCTCGTCCTGAAACTCGTCAAGGTAATCATCAAGATCATCGAGATCATCTTCCACCTTGGTATTGCTGGACATTTGTGTGGTGATAGCTCTTATTTGCTAGGTAGTGGGTATGTGGTGCTTGACACGGGATGCGCCAAGTATGCTTCAAGGAGATGTTTCTGACACTAGAAAGCTGATCAATGGGATACCAGAACCCGACAAATACACTGAGACAAGTTGCAGCTCCAGAGAACCAGCAGAAACTTCTTCTTTGCACTGAATACCCACCACAACTGAGCGAGCAGACCACCACGTCAACTCCGCACAGGCGAAAGAAATCAACCGCCCCACCGCGAATTCGCGAAAACGGAAGATTTGTGTGCCACTCGGCGGACGCGTCTGATAAGTTATAACCTCCCCAAAACACGTCTTTCGCCACCACAAAACAGCCACTCGACGCGGGTGCTTATTGAGATGTCGCTGCTCAAGAACCGTCTGCAGGAGGAGAGAAAGCAGTGGCGTAAGGACCACCCGTTCGGGTTCTACGCCAAGCCAGTGAAGGCTGCCGATGGCTCGCTGGATCTCCAGAACTGGGTCGCCGGTATCCCAGGGAAGGAGAACACCATCTGGGGGAACGCTGTGTATCCAATCACACTGTCATTCCCAGACGACTACCCTTCCAAGCCTCCAAAAGTGAAGTTCCCAGCCAACTTCTACCATCCAAACGTGTATCCATCAGGGACGATCTGCCTCTCGATCCTCAACGAGGACCAGGATTGGAGACCTGGTATCTCCATGAAGCAGATCATGATGGGTGTCCAAGAGTTGTTGGATACGCCCAACCCAGACTCACCTGCCCAAGAACCTGCCTGGAAGGCCTTTGGTAAAGATAGAGCGCTGTACGAAAAGGAAGTGCTCAAGCAGGCTAAGAGGTATGCCAAATGATCGATCCATGGGTATTCTCTCTCTTGGTATAATGCAGATAGGATGCTGTAATCAGTGTTTTATACATGAATGTTACGTTGCTGTGATTTTATAATCGATTTGGTTTTTATTGGCTCTTGTAGCAAAGTATCAGGTATGTGTCAAGTAGCTGTGCGGACATTGAGTATTGCCTTAGTATAAAGTCAAAAGCCCGCACATGCTACAAAAGGGAGACTAAGCAATCATGTACAGTTTCACATCAACATTAATAGAGTACACAAAGACTCAGGCACGTCTCTCAGATTTTTTGTACTGGATGAAACGGCCCAAGTTCATGAAGACCTCATCAGCTCTTCTCTTCAACTCCGGTTTCTTGTTCTTGTCAATCAACTTCACGGCTGTCTTGATTCTTGGTGCTAAACCCTCCAACTTTGATAAGTATCCCTGCTTTACAAACACCGGAGAGTCATAGTCAAACTCTGCATCTCCATAGATCTCATAGAAGATATCCAAGATTTCCACGGTGACACGTCCTGAAATGGCTGGTAATTTGGCCAACGTCATGATAAGAACATCACCAATGGCTTGGTTTCTAACGTCATGACCTTGGCACTTGGCCACTGAACCCAGGAATCCAATAAGTCTTGCACAGTACTCATCTTTCAAATCCTCATCAGGGAAAGTGGTGGTGGTGTAAGTAGTTTTGTATTCCTGTAGGATACTGCCAATCATCCCATCGTCAACGAGTTCGGCAATCTTTTGTCCCAGGACAGCGGCAATAGCCCACATGGATCCCATTGCACTGATTTTCTCCTCCACATCCAATGTAAGGTCACCTTGAAGTGTTTGGACAACAGCGGTGAATATGGTCATAGAAGTGGGTTCCCATTCCTCATTAGGAATGCTAACAAACAACCAACATAGGTTGTTCAATGCCGTCAAAGCTCTTGATCTGAACTCATCCTGTTTGCTCAAGGTCATAATCATCTCCGGAACGATACCGAGTAAGAGCTTGTAAAGCTCTTCATTTGGTGAGTATCTCTTACCAGAACGTTCGGCACCCATCGCCACGATTTCCACAGATGCGGTGATGATCTCCAACGAGAGTTCAATTGCCTGGAACTGTGAGCGAGCATGTGCACGAGCCTTGGATTCTGCCTTCCATTCATCTGGTTTTGTGTTGTCAACCTCTTTGACTAATGTCTCACGAGCCTTGAAAATATCAATCTTGGAGACAGTGGAAATTGATGTGTTGATGATTGATGCAATTGAAGGTTCTTTGTCCTTGGTCTTGTAATCTGATTCCAAGATTTGTAATTTGATCCCCTCAACGTAGATAGATGACAACTCATTGACCCTTGGTGCATTGGAAACAAACCTCGTAAGCACAGATGTGTCCAAGTTCCAGATTGTGGATAGTTCATTGATGAAATCGTTAGACTGTGTGGAGAAGTCATAGATCAAGTCCAAAATGGCATTGAACAACGAGACGGAGACATGCAGCTCCATTTTCTCCAAGTTAATGGCAAACTGCAAGATCTGTTGGAGGAATGCTCTTACTGGTTTGAATTTCTCCACGACGAAGTCAAAGATGTCAGGAGAAGTTGATGACATCCCTGATATGAGTGAGATGAGGTTCTCCGTGAGATCAAAGAGCTGTGTAGTTTCATTCTTACCAAACTTCTGTGGGTCCTTGGTGAAGTGGCCAAATCCATTCTGGCACTGTTGCAAAAGATCCTGTATCGTTTCCCAGATGTTTTGTCTCCAGAGATACACGGCAACGTCGTAACCTTCTTCGATGACCAAGTTTCTAAGAAGACCGAAGGACTCCACAATGATCTCTGGGTTCTCATCGTTGATGAATCTTTCAAGAACCACTTGAACCAACTTCTCTTTCAGCAGAAGCTTTCTGAAACGTGGGTCATCACACATCACTGCAATTGTCCCCAATGCCATAGCCCTATCGTTCGGTACCATGGACTTGAGCTTCTGCATCAGCGGTTCGATCTTGTTCTTTGTGAGGGACTCATCTTGGTTTGCGGTCTTGGACTTCGAGGCAAGCGGGTTGGCACGTGCCTTTGCTGATCTCGATCTCTTCTTGAGTTTACCCATTTTATGTGCTTCTCTGGTTGTGAATGTTGAAACACTAGCCAGGGGACCAGAATTGAAGGGGAAAAGAATTTTGGGGCTGATCGATCGATGCCTAAAATTTGAAATTTTTGGGGGAGGGTCACGTGCGCAGATGTTGCGATCGTCAGAAAAAACTCACAATAAATGCCCAAAATGGGGAAACAGTTGAACGAACTTGGCAAAGAGCTACGCAGAATGAATTAGAACCACAAGAAACACCCTTTAATGATGATATATGTACAAGCATCACCTCTCTCATTGCGTCCCCTCACCAGACTTGCCAGCAGCCAGTTTGTCCTGCAGGTCCGGGGCCAGGGTCGTCTGCTCCAGCCGTTGCTCACCGCTGAGCATCTTGAAGATGTCCGGCTTCTCGACACCGTCTGGCAGGATCACTTCACCTTCGTCGTCGTATTCGGCGAACTGCATGTCCGTGCGCAGGTTGCCGTCCTGTCTGAGCTTTTCTCTGTTGTCTGGTGTCAGTATTTTGTTATTTTTCGGTCCTGTTTCTGTGATACTCACACGATGATGGGCTCGAAGAATTTGACGCCTGTGTAGATGGGTTTGTTAGTACAGCTCGATTGGAGTTGGAAGCAGCGGGGAAAGAGCACGTACCGGTCCACACGCCGACGACGCACGACAGCAGTGCCGCAGACATGTTGAACAAATTCACTCGACTCATTTTTTGGTTGTCCTTTGTGGGGGGGGGGGGGGGGTTAATGCGGCCATTAAGTGGTTAAAGTAGACGGAGATTGGTTGTGTCACTGCTTTTTTCAGTGGAGCTGTCCCGGTCGCGGAGTATGGTTCCTGGTGATGGGTGAGTTCATGTTCGTCAGCTTCGAGTTCACTACGGGGATTGGCGACTGACTAACTAATGAGTGTGTATAACTTGAGTTATGCTCAGTACTGCATCGTCTCGTAGCTGTCAAATGGCTTTGTCAGGATGAGCTTGGCTCCACTGGCAAAGGCAACAACCCCCTCGTGGTTGATGGCACCAGCAGAGACAGCGATCGATGGCAATTGCAGCTTCAACTGCTCTCCTTGACCTGAGCGGGAGCTGAGATCGTAGAAGTAGGATCTGTCCTGTGAAACACCGCCAATCAGCCCAGATGTCTGCGATGAGACGTATTTGGACCCAGAAATCCATCCGCCGAGTGTCCCCTCACTAGTTGGGAAAGTGTATCCACCACCTCCTTCCAAGTTGGTGGTATCGTATTCCTTCCACCATCCTTCACCAATGACAACAACGTTTCCTCCAAGTACCAAAATATCACGAATGTATGGCTCTGAATTCTGAGCGTGCGGCAACGGGTAGATGGTGTTAACCCATTGATCCTTCCTCCAATCATAGATCTTCACAGTCTTGCCCTCTTCCACAATGATCACCTTATCGGCATCTTTGTCCATCCAAAGCTTACACTGGATTGGAATTCCTTGCAAATGTAATGTCTTAACGAGTTCGCCATGTTCCCATATCAAGACGCGTCTGTCATCATCGCAGGCAACGACAAGCCCTGAATCTGAGACGTCGACATCGTTAATGTCACAACCACCAAGTGCATTGGCCGGTTTCATCTTGATCTGTGATCCATCCAAATGATTCATCAACACAACATCTCCGCTTTCCAATGCCAAGACCAAATATTTCGAAGTGAATCTCATACAGCAAACAGGTGAAACCATGGGCAAGGTACTCAACTGCCATACCCACTCCTGTTGTAGCTGTGCCGGTAGATTCTTGGCCAATGGTGACTTTCTTGGAATAGGAGTCAATATGGACACACCAGAATCGTGAGCCAGTGCCAACATTTGACCATTCCATGACATTTGCCTCACTGGTTTGGGTAGGTCGTAGATCAGTGTGAACACCTCGGAGTCTGGTGTGTAGTTCTCCTCAAAGATCTCTGGGATCAGAAGCACCGGCTTCTCGGGCTCTGATTTTGATGCCGATGCTGTTGAGGATGATTGTTGGATAGTCATCTTAGATATGATTGACGAGTTTTCTGTGGTTGTTTCTGTATCTGTTTAATTAGTTTGTACGGAGTTCGTTTGTTGACGTTTCTGGGAAAAAGACTCGCAAAATGTGGCGCGTACCAGAAATTTTGGCCGTTGGCCTGGACTTTCAGCTACTGGCACTACGGAGCTTGGTCAAAGGGTTTCACATATGTAACATGATACTCAAGTGGCCTGATACACCCTGGAACAGACAAAGAACCTTTGAGATGTTGCGTTCTGCAGTTCCCAGCTTTGAGAGGACGCGCCAGCCGTTAATCAATCTTCTATCACGTGACTCTCGAGGAGATCATCTTTGAAAAGGTAAACACAATGCGCATCGAAGTAGACGAAGAGCCCCAGGTCAAAACGCACACAGACTGGCAGCTGGACTTCCAAATAGAGCAGAAGATCGTCTGTGTCTGTGGCCTTAGGGCTTCCTAAAACGAAGATCATCAATGGGGAGAATCGCACAGTTGGAAACGCCAGATTTTCAAATGTCACTTGCCTTGGCTCACCACCACAATCATGGCATGGTCTTAGCAGCTCATCATGGATGTTTCGTTGGATTGACTGTTCTACATGTTCAGGTGGGTTTTACATTTTCATTGACAGAATGAATCCTGAATCCTTTATAAGACGAGATTGTCAATCAACCTTGTTGTGCACTCGTTCTCTGTGGCGTAGATGGCAACACTCAACACAAAGCCCTTCTCACCACGATCTCCTTTTTGTTGGCAACGACGAATTTGTCAGCCTTGAACGCTTCGCCCCGAAGATGATTCCTTACCTTTGAGATATCTGTGAACTCTTCTCCTTCAGCTCTGGTGACATGCATCCATTTCTTGAAGATCAAAACTCACTCTCCATCCATCCGACAGTTACGAATTAGATCTTCATTCCACGCCTGCTGGCAAATTCCTCATAATAACCCAGCATCTCTGGTGTGATCTGTCTAGAAAGCGTGCTCAGTGCGATCTCAAAGTGTCTTCTCTTGACACTTGTAGCCTCCCGATCTTCACTCAGTGCTGCTGTTCCAGCCTTTTGTACGACATTCACCACTTCTGCTCCCGAACACCCTTCAGTCTGCTCGGCTAGTTCATCCAATGAGACGTCGTGTAGTTGCATGTCCTTGGTTTTGTTGCGGAGGATCTCCAGACGGGCAGTCAAGTCCGGTGGGGCAACGTAGATGTGACTATCCAGTCTCCCAGGTCTGAGCAACGCTGGATCAATCTCTGTAGGTCTGTTTGTGGCACCGACAACGACAACTCCTTTCAACTCTTCAACACCATCAAGCTCATTCAGAAGCGATGTCAGCACGTTACCTGAAGCCGCAGTGGAGTGACCACCATCGGATCTGTCACCGGAAAGAGCATCAATCTCGTCGATGAACAAGATACTTGGCTGTGCCGCACGGGCTTTCCTGAACATCTCTCTGATCTTTCTTTCAGACTCTCCAACGTATTTGTCAAATATCTCCGGGCCTTTGATTGTGAGGAAGTTCACACCAGATTCAGTGGCCAATGCCTTTGCGGCCAAGGTCTTGGAACAACCAGGTGGTCCATAGAGTAGCACACCCTTTGGTGCCTGAATTCCCAATCTCTTAAATCCATCGGGCGCCTGGAGAGGCAGTTCCACAACTTCGGCAAATGTCTTCTTCAAAGTCTCTTGACCACCGATATCGCTCCAGTACACCTTTGGTGTCTCCAAGAAGATCTCCTTCATAGCCGAGGGTCTGATATCGATTAAACTCTGTTCGAAATCTTCCAGTGTCACGAACGAATCTTCCAATGTCATGCCCCCTTCTTTCATACGATCATACACTTTGGAGACTGCCTGTTCACATAACGAGGCAATATCAGCGCCAACGTAACCATGTGTCTTCGAGGCAACGTTAGCAATCTCATCTTCATGCAATGTGTGGTATTTGATTCTTTCCAGATACAACTTCAAGATCTCATGGCGAGCATCAGAATCAGGAATACCAATTTCCACTTCACGATCAAATCTTCCCGGTCTTCTCAGGGCAATGTCAATCGAATTTGGTCTGTTTGTAGCTGCCACAATCACGAGACGACCAGAGGTGCCAATACCATCCATAAGTGTAAGTAGTGTGGCCACAACACGGGACTCGGCCTCTCCAGAGTCATCATTATCACGGCTTGGTGCAAGTGAATCGATCTCATCAAGGAATATGATAGCTGGTTGGTACTTTCTTGCCTCTTGGAAGATCTCTCTCAATTTTGATTCAGTCTCACCAAGATACTTTGAGACGATCGAGGGGCCATCAATAGTCAAGACATGTGCATTGGTCTCTGCAGCAACGGCTCGTAGGAGCATGGTCTTACCAGTTCCTGGTGGTCCATGCAGTAGAACTCCTCTCGGTGGTGTTGTACCAAATCTGGCAAAGAACTCAGGATGATGAAGAGGTAGTTCAATTGCAGACTTCAGTTGCGCGATCTCCTTCGAGAGACCACCAACTTGTGAATATGATGCCTTTCTCGATAAGTTGTACTTGGAGGCAGGTGTAGATTCTGTGGTGAATGTCAATTGTGTAGAACCACGCTTGAACAACAATGGTGGTGATACAAACTGTTGGAATTGTTCATCTGACCCTTCGCCTTCGGAGATTTTCAACGTCGAGAGATCTGGAATATCATCAACTTCCACAATGACAATATCGACGATTTGCTTTGGATCATCTTCAGTCTCGCCTGGAACACTCAATTTCTGGAACTGCATCCCTGGCATGATTAACCCTACTTCATCCAAATGCTTCTCTATGCTCTTTTTTGCCCTCTGTGGCAGCTCTTGTCCCGTCAACGTTCCTATATGTACGCCCACTGCGTATGGAGGCTGTGCATCTGACTTGGAGATCTCCAACCGATCACCAAGAAGTATGTTATTGATACTTCTTAAGGCGTATGGGACCTGTATCACGTTGAATGGGGAGTTGTGGTCTGAGGGGTTTGCAATGGCCAAAATGCCAGAGCCATCACCTTCCTTTGTCACGTGGATCCACTGCCCAGGCAAAATATCGCTGGCCTTGAGCACAGAAGGGTGTAAGAGTACTTTTGTAGCGTTTTTGGCATTGAACTGTGGTGATGGCCTCACGATGAATGTGCGTGGGAGCTTCACTTTGGGTGACTTGGATGCCGGTGTATCGTCGCCTTCTGAAGAGGCAGAGGACTTCTTCTTCGGCGTGTTCTTCGGTGTTCCGGACCTTGTGGACATCTCTGGGTGCAACAATGGTGTTAGTGGGTTTTTGCTCAAAGGAAAACAGAGAGAAAGAAGCTCAATTTGAAGCTCATCGGGCTGGTTACAGGAAATTTAAAATTCCAAAAAAAAAAAAAAAACAAAAAAAAAAACGATCAGGTCACGTGCACTGGAAATCGCGATGAGTTTTCGCAGCCGCCAATCAGTTTTGGTGGGAAGTAAGACGAAATTGTGCCAACTTTGTACCGTTTAACGAGCTATAAAGGTGGCTATAAAAAAGTGGTTGTATCTGGTGTTCAAAGAGTCCACAACGTACCTGATGACCATGCTATCATCATCATTATCTCTCCAAGTACGGAGAGCGTGCGCCCAAAGAAGGTGTTACCAGTCACTTGCATCAGGCATCGTCATGAACAACAACGCTCCACACTTCACAAAACCCGTCTCTGAAAGCAGATCCCAGCTTCTGCAGACTCTCCACAACTACAAGACACACCAAAAGTCACACCAAAAGCTGACCAGCAGAATCGAGAAGACCAAGGCGTTCCTGGGCACCGGGTACCGGCTGCCGGAGGAGCTCATCATCATGTCTCTGTATCCGCAGCGTGAGTACTCCATTCAATTGAAGCAACAGGGAACAGACCAGCCCATCACTGTGTCCTCAGAGTCACTGGAAGCCAATGGGAAAGACCTACTACGGGTGCGGAGACTGGAACACATGATGGAGTACGCTGCCAAGGTCACCGCAGACACCACCGAGATCATGGACAGCCCCATCTTCCGCAAATTCACTAGAGACAGCACTCTCAACGAGTTTTTGAAAGTGAACGGCTTCACAGAACGTGTATTCACACAGTATGTGGCCAACGAGGAGCCTTTCAAGCTGGCAAGGAGATCGCTGTACACCCTGCTTGGTGGTCTCTCGTATACAAAGGGAGCAGCAACGGCTTCTCAGTTCATCAGGGAGAACATCTTATCGCCTAGAGGTGGTCTCTTGGACATTGCCAATAAGAAATCCTAAAATAACTTCTACATAGAGAATAATGACTAATAACATGACATATGATGCATCTGGGTATATCAACAGTGATGTAGTGTGGTAATCACAAGTACAAAGAGGCAGCAAAGACAATATCCCTCTTGATCTTCTCCTGGGCATCGGCCATCTTGGCGTGTAGAGCAGAGTCACCAATGATCATGGCAGCAGACTTTACCTCACGGCAGATCTCGTCCAATCTAGTGATGACTCTGACAATGGTACCTTCAGCCTCTGGCGACAGTTCCATGATCTCCTTGAATGACATTCCTCTGGCCCATTCATAGACAACGTTGACAAGGGCAAATCTCTTTCTCTCCAAGAAGTCCTGTTCTTCAGATGTCATGGTGACTTGGAACTTCTGGAACGCGTCTAATGTCTTTTGCACAATCTCTTGAATCTTCATCTTACCCTTCTCCAATCTTGGTGTGATCTTTGGCTCCTCGTCACTGGAGTTTCTTCCCTCGTAGACAAAGGCAGATAACAAGGCCACAATCTCCTCAGGCTCAAAGTCACCAAGGAAGTTGTCCAGCACAAGCTCAGTGATCACAAGCTCCCAGCCACTGTTCACCTCACATGCCACTCTTCCCTTTAGCAAAACGTTCAAGTTAACGTCCACAAACTCGAGATCTTTCAGCACTTGCAATCTCTGTTCATAGTCTGGAAGCAGTTCAAGATTGTCGTCAGAAATGAGTCTTTTCAATCCGTTGATTTTGCTGATGATCTCCTGCTTACGGTTCATGGACTGGATGTACTCCTTGAAGTACTTGGAGTCAAGACACAGGCTCAACGAGAGCTCTTTCAGCACCTGTTCTCTCTGTTGCACCAACTCGAGCAGCTTCACGGTGGAGAACTCTTTCCAATCAACTTCCTCCAGTTTGTTTTGGAATCTCAAAATGGTCGCAATACTCTTCTCCAACTTGTCAATCTCCGCTGGGTTCGTGTTTATGACAACTTCGTTCAAAGTGGCCTTTGCACCAACTTTTGCAAGAAGTTCAATGTCGTCCACTGGCACCTCACGTAAATGGAGGTTCTTACCATACGAGATCTTGGGGAAATTAGATTCAATGAATCCCTTAATCGATGTGATGTATGGCAGACCAGTAGGTTCCATATCTCCGGAGACGCCTTGGTCAAAGCACAACACTGTGAAACCAACTTTGTTGTTGATTCTCTTCTCTCTGTAGATGAAACCAAATCTTGAGAGGCCATGAGTGTCCTTAAAGATCACCAAACGACCAGCTTTGAACTTTCTCGCAGTACCAGCGTTGGAGCAGGACTCAATCATGATTTGGCGTGTAAGATCCTTGTAGAGGGCAATCTTCTGGCAGACGTCCTCAACTTCTTTCTCCGTGATGTTGTCCTTCATTTGCAAAGGCGGAAATTCTTCCAACTTCTTCGTCAGCTCTTTGATCTGTCTCTCGTGCTCTGGCAGCAGTGTCTGCGATGTGTTCTCAGAGAAGGAGTGCTTGATCATCTCCTCGACTCTCAGAGCCTCAATTCTCAGCAAGTTCAAGATCATGTTGTATGTCAATCTGAACTGTGAAGACAACTTAGTTGGTGTACCGAGACACACATCCTTCAATGTGATCTTCTGCAACGCCTCCGTGTACGACATGATGATCACAGTACCGATTTTATCCAAACCACGACGACCAGCTCTTCCAGACATCTGTGTAAACTCACCCGGAGTCAAGTTTCTGAATCCAGTACCGTCATGCTTTCTGAGCTCTGAGAAGACCACAGTTCTTGTAGGCAAGTTAAGACCCATTGCAAACGTCTCTGTGGCAAACAACACCTTGATCAACCCCTTGGAGAACAGAATCTCGATGGTCTCCTTCACGATAGGCAACAGTCCACCATGATGCACTGCAATACCACGACTCAACATGTCTCTGATGGCCACGATCTGTGGCAATTCTCTGTCCTCCTTTTTCAAACGGGCAACAGCACGATCAATGAACATGTGTGTTTGCGACTTCTCTCTGGCATTACAGAAGTCAACACCTTGCAACGTGTTGGCATATTCTTCACATCTCTTCTTGGAGAACACGAAGATCACCGCTGGAAGCAAGTTGTTAGCATTCAAATAGTGCACGAGTTCGATCCATGTGTTCTTGTTTGGATTGGAGGTCTGGAATCTGGAACGGCCACCACCAAATCCTCCCTGGCCTTGACCTTGTCCCCCTCTTCCTCCTCTGAATCCACCACGGCCACCTTGAGGACCACCACGGCCACCTTGAGGACCTCCACGGCCTCCACGTGCACCTCCACGACCAGCCAAAGCTCCTCCTCTTCCTGCTGCTCCTGGGGGTGGTTTCTTTCCTTCAAACAGTTCAACATAACCTGAGAAGTTTGCCTCTTGGAACTGTCTCTCGGCATTGATGACATTGGTGAGCTTGCTTTTACCCCACAGATTGATCTCCAATGGGACAGGTCTCTTTGGTGTCGAGATCACGTAAATGTCCTTATGTTTGGTTCTTCCCACCCATGAGGCAAACTCGTAAGTGTTTGGAACAGTGGCAGAGAGCAGGATGAACTTGACGTGATCCGGCAACATGATAATGACTTCCTCCCAAACAACACCACGATCAGCATCGTTCACATAGTGGACCTCATCAAAGATGACGAATTCAACGTCACGGATCAAATCAGCACCACGATACAACATCGAACGTAGAATCTCAGTGGTCATGATGAGACAGTTTGCCTCTGGATTGATCTGCACATCACCTGTGATCAGACCAACGTCAACTTCTTGGAATGTCTCTTTGAAATCTCTGAACTTCTGGTTGGAAAGTGCCTTGATTGGAGATGTGTAAATGGCCTTGGTCATGTTTCTGTTGGCCATGGCGATGGCGTACTCTGCAATGACGGTTTTACCAGCAGATGTGTGTGCTGCAACAAACACGGAATCACCTTGTTCCAAATGATACACAGCTTCTTGTTGGAAAGTATCCAGCTCAAACGGCCATTTTCTTGCCATATTTGGGATCAACTCGTCAAAGTTCTCTATTTTGTGATTCAGATCCACGACGTGTGCCCAATCTTTCTTTGGAGCTAACATGTCCAATGCTTGACTAGCTGCAATCGCACGCCCGAAATTCACATCCATTGGCAACAAATCATCAATCTCTTTGTCGAACCTGCTGTCGGTGGCTATTGTTTTCTGAACTTCCTCCAGTGGGATACCATCCTCTTGTAATGCCTTAACGATATTGTCCTCTTGGGTATCATCGGCTTCCATCTCCTCTTCCAGCTCTTCAAGTGCCTGGTCAACTTCTTCAATGGAGTTGATTCGTAGTCCACGACTGAGACCCTGTGCAATGTCGTAAAGTCCATCAGAATCTCTGTGTAAAGATGCGCTTTGGTCCTTAGCCCCAGAGAGTTGAAGTCCACCGGGCCTGAACGGTAACTGACTTGTTGTTCCAGTGAGTGAGTTCTCTCCAAAGGCACGATTCAGTGAGATACTTGTTGATGCATTAGAATTGGCCACATCAGAAACATTTACTTCTTCAGAGTATGACTCAATTGCTCCTTCAATACCACGTCTCTTGAATCTGAACTGGGAACGTGAGATGCTCTGTGGGAGTGCAATCAGCGAATCATATGTGTCCTTCAGATTGCGCTCTGGGAGCTCCTGCATCAGGTCCAGTAGGTCCCATGGAAGCTTGTTAGACGGCGTGAGGAAACGCTCCTTCAGTTCCTTGTTGATGGACTCAGTGTCCTGAGCTGGTGCCTGATAGCTCGTGATCGTCGAACTTGGATCAATGACAGCGTTGTCCTTCGCTGTGGCCAGCTGAAGGTCCCTCAGAATTGCTGAGATTTCGTCCACTTCTGCCCCCGCCATTGAGTTATGTAGATCAGTTGAGAGTGTTATCGGATATAGCTCGAGTGAACAGCCTTGGATGGTTTAGCAGGAGCAATTTGGTGGTTTAGAGGTCGAAGGTGCTTGTTGCGTTGGTTTTTTGTTACGAAATACTTGGTGATTAAGCGCTTGCGCAGTGGGTGACTAAGCAGATTCTATAATGGTCAATTCAATTTATCGACAGAGAACTACACAATTGAGGGTTTGGAAGTCATGAATAGTGTGGGGTCATTAATGGTAATCTATATTAATAAAAATGCGTAAGTCATAAGATGTGTGAAAAGTCATGAGATCAGCAACACCAGCTTCACTTGACTTTGATGGGTGGAATATCAGCCACGAGCATCGGATCGATAAACGTATTCTCCTCAGGCGTCACAAAGTCATTGGTAAAGGACATGAACTTTTCATACTCCTCGACAATTCCCTTCCATTCGTTCAAGAACCGTCCCAGGAGCAAGTGGTTCTTCAGGTCCTTGAACATGTCCTGTGGTGCCTCCGAGCACGACTGTGTAGACTTTCTTGGAACAATCAAAAATTGATCAAAATCGTCATCATCATCTTCAGATTCAGATTCACCAAGGTGTGCATAGCTCTCGTCATTTAACAGTCCCATATTTGCCTTCTCAAAAGGTAACAATGGTCTCTTTGGCATATCAACATGTGTGCTCTCCTTGAAAAACTTCACCTTCTTGTTCTTAGTGATACGTGACTGGTGCTGTAAGGCGTCGTTAGAGAATGCCAAATGGAACTTGTACTTGAATCTCTTCAGCTCTGGGATCTTATTTGCAAGTTCAGGTGGTGATGGCAACGCATCCATTGACTTCATTGACATCAGAGATGAGGTGGATGAGATTTGAGATGCCGTGACGGATTCATTGAGAGAGCTTGGTGATCTGTTCAAGTTGCGTGTCTTCGGCAACGGACTCATTGACTCTCGGTCTTCATCAGAAATCTCAGAAATGGAAGATGTGGATGATGACAAAAGACTTGGTGACCTCTTGATGTATCCTGGAGATCTAGATCCCATAGATGATGTACTTGACGGGTTTGGATTGAGATATGGCGACAAACGAGGGACATTGAGCACGCCGTTGGAGTCCTCCTCCTCTGGAATGACTGGAGACACCAGAGGACTCTGTAGCGAAGGGGTCTGCAAATTTGGTTGTGAGCCGTTGAATTTTTTGAAGAAGCTCAAAGCAGAGCTGAGAACGGGAACACGACCTAAACTTGTAGCAGACGAGGATCTCCTGATTGAAGCACTGGATAACGATGGAGATAGTGCAGATGTTGACTTCCTTCCTGATAATGTGTGTGTGGAGTTTGCCCCAGATGAAGTGGAACTTGAATAGATGGCATCATCAAAGATGTCATATGCATAGATCTTTCTGTTGGAGTGGAGCAATAATGTGGTGGTGGAAGATGTAGATGAATTTGCTGAACTTAATGACTGATATGGTACAGACATGGAGAAACTGTCAAGGATGTTCACCATTGGTACAGAAGTCGAAAAAGAGTTGTTCTGCTCCATAGGTGTGATTATCAGCTTCTTGTTGACGATTGGATTGGCAGGCATGAGTTCCAATTGTTTGATCAAAGTCATGTCAGAATCACCCAAATTCTTCTTGAAGAGATCGTAGGTCTTGTTGAGACGTTCCTTCACTGTCTTCTTGAACGCAAGGTAACTTCCATAGTTGTCATTACTGGTACCAATGATCTTAAAAACAACAAGACGATCGTAAAAGTGTCTGATCAATGGGTTCCAATGACCAAAGAGATCTTCCCAAATTGTTTGTGAGATCATGTGTGTGCTTAAGTTGTAGATGAGTGTGTACTCTGGATTGGCAACCCAGGACCCCTTCTCGGCATCGCTCAAAATGAAATCAATTGGTAACAAGTTCCAAAAATTGAACATGAAGCAAAGTGCCTTCACTTGGCATACCATATGACCAGTTTGAATCATACGAACCAATCCTGTGATCCAGAAGTACCAATCCAACTCCCGTGTGAACTTCTGTGAATCATCTTGAAGGTAGATTAAAAGCTCTGAAAAGACATCATAGACTGCTTCACTTGTGACAAAATCATATGCATGAACTCTACCAGCCTTCACTTGAATCACAGATTGAATCATTTTGGACAGTGTAATTCCACGTTGTTCGTCAGACTCATGTATGAGAGTGCGAATGACATTGAATATTGAGATGATTGGTAGCTTAGAAATGAACTTTTGGGTGTCCTGACGACCTGAGGTTGTTTGACCAAGATATGAGGCAGTAATCATAACCTCATTATATCCATTCTGATCACTTGACTGTGTTGATCTAAACTTCTTGATATGTGCAATACTGGCGTTAAACATCTCCACAATGTGAGAATAAACGATAATGAATCCTGGGCAATGGAACAAGTCACGATAGGTGTGAACATCGAAACTCTCAAAGCAGAGTGTGAGGTAGTGCTTCAAAAAGGAGCAAAAGATGTCACTTCCAAACCCTGCCCACTTTTTGACCCAGGCATTATCTTTCAAGTCAATCTCCAGGTCATCGAATGTCGTAACCTTGGGAGGTTGCATGCACGTTGCCCCTAGGAATTTCGGAGGGTATTCGTCACGGTGTAAGATGTGCTCATATTGACCCACATAGTCCATAAATTTCCTGAGAGATGGATGAATTCTTGAGTCTTCACCTGAGAGTGACGGATGTGAGGGTTGAAGTTTTGGTGGAATCTGACGTATCACCTCTGTCAACGTATAGTTCTTCACGAAAAGGGTAAACAACAAGAGATCTGCAAAGTTCTCAAGTTCAAAGAAGCAGAATGCAAATAGTTTGCCAATAAATCCATTGATAGATAGAGGCATTGTCTTCAACGGCATTAGCTTGTTAAAGCAATAGTCCAGAGTAGCTGTCAGCTGTTCGCTGTACGTGTCAGAGGTGCGTTTCACATAGTTCCATTCTCTTCGTGACATGATCCTGCTGACACATTCCAGGTAAGCGCTTCGATCAACACTCGAAAGATTTGCTGATGTGGAGCTCTCAAGGTCTTCGAGCAGTGCTACCCACCACTGTGCTAGCACTTTTGTGCCATAGGCTGCTGTCTTGGCCATAAAGGCGTGTATCTCCTCCTTTTCATAGGTGGCTTGTTTCATGAAGGCGTCAGATTGGAGCCGTAGGAAGCGGAGTAGCGAGAGTCTGAGTGTGTTGGTTCTTGATATCTGAGGTGAACGGTGCTGGAACTTGGTGAGTTGGCCCTCGAGCTCCTTGTACTCCACCATGAGCTGTTTGCACCTTGTTCGAATCTGGCGGTCGGTGGCAGGTGCTTGTGCTTGTGCACTGAGGGACAGCGGTAGAGCCGCCAGCTTGCGCGTGTTGAGGGTGATGCTGAGGGACAGCGACTCTGACGAGGAGTTCCTGGACGAGTAGGATCCTGCGTACGAGACCTGTGGCCGTTCCAGCGTGAACTCCTCTGGCAGCTTGCTCTCCGTGAAGGGCCTTGTCATCGTGGCGGCTAGTGCTGTGAGCAACGATGGAGCACGAGGGAAGAGCGGTTGCTGGGCGGTTGCGGTGAGGGGTTTGGGAGGACGCTGTTAGAGCGGTTGAGTGTGTGCTGTGTGAGGTTCAGAGAGCTCTGTCAGTGATGGCTGGTGGTGTGTGGGCGGGTGTTCTGTGGGTTCTGGTTCCTGTTCCTACGCAGGTTGGAATCTGGAATTGAGGATGTTGTTTGTTGCAGCTGGAGCGCTGGAACAGATCATGTAACCACGCAGGCACCGGCGGGCTAGAACGCTAGAACCGGCGATGAGGAAGAACGTTTCTCGCTTCGATGTCCACTCGAACTACTTCTATGACGGCGAGATATCTACGAAGGTTTCCACCATCCTCTAAGTACTTTTGTCCGTACGTGACTGTTGATGGAGGCTCTCTCGCACAGGTTAATTTTGGCCAAGTCTTTGGAGCTTTGGAGCGCCTCGAGGCGACTACGTCACATACTCATACAGCCTAAATAACCGGTACAGAACTTGCGCACCGCCCACAGGTTTAAGGAATCCTGCTAATAGAAGCCCAGTAAGCCTATAAAAGCCGATAAAGCACCGCCAGATATCCTACAAAGTGCACAGGGTCCAATAAAACACCCTTATGAGATCTGGACGTTCTCGCCTATTTCTGTTGCAGCTGCGGATGAAGGCTTGTGCC
The DNA here is from genome assembly GCA_030563305.1 of Petasospora maesae. Taxonomy (NCBI): domain Eukaryota; kingdom Fungi; phylum Ascomycota; class Saccharomycetes; order Phaffomycetales; family Wickerhamomycetaceae; genus Petasospora; species Petasospora maesae. Next base: position 277,665 of record JAKUBT010000001.1, read on the forward strand.
AACTGTTGCTCCGGTTACCGATCCAGCACCGGGTAACCCTCGGTGTAGGCATTGGGCACGTGACATTTGCTGGTGCTGTAGAACTTCCGACTCCGCTCTGAAAAATTCATGGCCAAAACGACCCGTAGGCATAACAACGGACATCGTCAACACAACAAACAAATAACGTCACCCAAGGCATCAACGACGTAACTTCATCTTCCAGCTGACTCTCATCAACGGCCATGATCAAGAGAGAAGGCGAAGAGGTCAACGGCACAGACGCCAAGAAGAGAAAGGTTCTCGATGAGCTCTCGGAGTCGGGTCCTGTATCTCAACAGGATGTCGTTTACTTCCAAAAGGAGGCTATATACAGGCAAATGGAGGCTTATCGACAAGAGGCATACACAGTGAAGCAAGAATCACGTCTGTTGACTACTGAGTTTGAGACCTATAAAAACAGACTGGTGCTGCTGAGTTCTTGGATTGATCAGTTTGTGCTGTTCGTGGCTAGCTTGGTATCTGGAGACAGTTCATCAACAATCCAGTTGCTCATCGATATCCCATCTGCCATTTCATCAGACGAGTATATCACAGAGCTTGAAGCTAAGAAGTCCAAACTCGGTGAGCTCATCAATAAGATTGGTGCTCAAGTACCCTCAGATATCACATCCAGTCTGGCTACACTTGAAAAAGAGTTCCAAAATCTGAGGGCAAAGTACGATTCACTGAAGGCTGATAACAACGTCATCAACAAGAAGTACACACATCTTTCTGAAAACTACTCGAAACTACTGCATGACCATCAAAGACTAGAGAGCAAGACGATACCACGTATCCTCAAGGTCAAAGATGAGGACTCCACAACACCAAACTCACCAACCAGTGGAGCACCAGATACAACACAGCAAAATGGCTCTTCCAAGGCAACAACACTTCCATCTACCACTCCTGTGGATCAGGACGCGCTCCGTGTATTACAATCCCAGATTGATGAGCAAAAATCCATTATTGAAGCACAGCAACAAACAATCAATGAAAACATTGAGAGATTCCAAACTCTGTCCACACATCTCGGCGATTCAGCAAGTTCCGTTACACAGGAAGAGGCTGTGAAGAACTCTGAACAGTACAAACTTCTACAGAAGCAGAATGAGGAGTTGCAGAACAAGCATATGGAATTCATTCAATCTCTTGAACTTTTGGAAAATGAACTGAAAGACAGTAAAGAGACTATTCAAGCTCGTGATTCCTCGATAGCTGCATTTAATGCTGAGAAGGCCAAGTTGGAACAAGAACTGTTAGACACTAAGGAGAAGGAAGAAAGATTGAGAAATGAGAGAGATTTGGCTGTGACAGAAGGTGAACTTTGGAAACAGAAGAACAACTTGAAAGTACTCGCAGATCTTCAGGAGTTGGTCAAGGCCCAAGAGGCACAGATCAAGGCATATGATTTGAAGAAGATGATTGAAGATGCCACTGCTTCTGACGCCACAGATTTGGAAGCGCTGCAGAAGAGAAATGGGTTACTTCTAAGTGAGATCAACGAACTTGAAACTGCCTTCAAGCAATTACAGTCTGTTCGTATACCAAAGTTCCTGAGTGCAGCAGATGAAGAAAAACGTAAGAAGGAGTTGGATGGTGCCAAGGTCAAAGTTGACCATAAGTACAGAACATTGATGCAAGGTGAGCATTATCAAAAAGTGAACAGGGAGAAGTTGGAATCCACATTCAAGGTTTTGAAGACAAGCTTTGACAAACTCGAGGCAAGCCAGTCTGAATACACAAAGCAGATTGAAAACCTGACCATGGAATTGGCTGATATGAAGAGTCTGTTGACGAAAAAGGAAGCAGAGGCCAAAGAGTTCAGCACCAGATTCACAAAGATTTCAGAGACTGCCAAGTTGGATTCCGAGAAGGCCATGAAACTTCAAGGAGAGTTTGCCATCTTGAAGAACGACTATACCCAAGTGCTGAAAAAAGAAGCTCAGAAGACTCAGGAAGTGGCCTCATTGAAGTCAAAGATCTCATCACAGGACAAGCTCATCGCACGTTATAAACAAACAGGCTCAATTGATGATTCATCCGAAGTTGATGATCTTCGTTCTGCCCTGTATTGCACACTTTGTTCCAAGAACTGGAAAAACACGGCGATCAAGACTTGTGGACATTTGTTCTGTGAATCATGTACAAAGGAGAGATTGGCTGCAAGAATGAGAAAGTGTCCAACTTGTAACAAACCATTCAGTTCCAATGACATCATGAGCATTCATCTTTGATCAACTGGTCACTAATGAACAAGAAGAGTGTGGTATTGAATGCTTGGTAGAGATTACCAATTGCATCATGTTGTGTCTTCCAGCTTGTTTGTCTAGGGACGGCTACTTATGAGATTGATGATGACCGTGGGGGCGTTTATATGTTTTGGTTTTCCCACGTTGTATTATATAGACCAATGTGAATATTCCACCATAAGATATCAATTGGTTGACCATTTTGCCTACAAGGCCTGTAGTTGGACGTGTATCTCGTTGTGTAACTGGGTGTGATTTCTTATCAATGGAGAGAGAAAGGGGAAGCCAAACGCGTCGCTAGACGCGTTGTTTTCGTGTGGCCTCCTAATTCTCTCAACTTGCGCAATTTCGCAAAACATGCAGTTCTATGGTTCTATGGCGCATTTGAGGACGCCTTTGTGCAACTTTGGCGAAAGCCAGGGCCTGAACAGGAAATGCGGAACGAAACTGCTTACGTGGCCTTGCGCGGGCGGAAGCAACTTGGACGAGATTTTTCGCGTTGGCCAGCCCCAGTTTCCACATTCAACCAACCACCATTAGCGCAATTGTACCTCTACAAACACCATAAACATGCTTTAGACATCCTCATCTTGCGGAATTGAATAATTGGGGTAAATTGAACTGTTTCCCACGACCATAGTGGTGGGTCCTGGCCTCCAGATGCGCGGTATCGGAAGTTGCGCTGGGGGAGCCAGGGACCTGCGTAAATCTGGGCACGCTCCGGCGTAACTGGCGGCACGGTGGCGAGCGATCCGGCGTTCTGTCCACAGGTATTTAAGTGGCGCAAAATCCGCGTTTTCTCAGCAGCGGCCCAAGAAACAGGTTCGCGGGTTTCGGCTTGTGACATCTTCTTGCGACTTTCCGCATCGGGCGCTCTCTCATCGCCTGCCACATACAACAGCAACAACACCACCAACAGCAACAACACCAACAACAACACCAACAGCAGCAGGAGCACGAATGTCCACGCCCATCACCACCCCGACAACGCTGCATCACGAGGACGCTGTGTCCATCTCACAGGCGGAGAAGCCCGCAGCCGTTGCTGTGGAGAAGCCGTTGTCCCCTCCAGAGCCATCGCCAGCAGCAGTGGAGATTCCCACGACGAACGGAAAGCACCAGCTGGACAGTGACGCTGCCACGGAGAGCGACTCCAAGAGACTGAAGACGGAGGAGGCTGTTTACCAGAGCACATCCTTGCCTGACTCAACGCTGGCGTCCGAGGGTGACGCACCCGTCTCAGACTCTACACAGACCAACGTGGAGGCCTCTGCCACACAGCCGGAAACTCCTCAGCAGCAACAACAGACCACAACGGCGCCACTGCCTACCACGCCTGCTCCCAAGCCCCCTGCAGAGCCAGACATGGACAACCTTCCTCAGGATCCAATCCCAAAGCACCAGCAGCAGTACTGTCTGCGTGCGTTGAAGATCATCAAGAGAATGAAGGACGCTGCTCCATTCCTGCAACCAGTGGACATTGTCAAGCTGAACATCCCTTTCTACTACAATTACATCACCAGACCAATGGATCTCTCCACGATTGAGAGGAAGCTCATGGTGAATGCATACGCCGATGTCAAGGACTTCATCGATGATTTCAACTTGATGGTCGCTAACTGCTCACGCTTCAACGGTGTTGACTCTGTCATTGCTCAGATGGCTAGAAACATACAAGCTTCATTTGAAAAACACATGCTGAACGTCCCCTCGAAGGATCTGCCTCCTAATGCCAAAGCACCAACGACTGGAAGAAAGAGAACGAGTGCCGGTCCTGGTGAATTGAACGCTGAAGGTGTGCCTACTATCAGAAGAGAGAGTACAGTTAATGGGAGACCAAAGAGAGAGATTCATCCACCAAAACCAAAGGACATGCCTTACGACATCAGACCAAGAAAGAAGAAGTTTGTTGCTGAGTTGAGATTCTCACAGCAGCTGTTGAAAGAGCTTGCATCAAAGAAGTACGAGTCATTCAACTTCCCATTCCTTGAACCAGTTGATCCAGTGGCACTCAACTGTCCAACGTACTTCGATTACGTGAAGGAACCAATGGACTTCTCTACCATCCAGAATAAACTCAACAACAACCAGTATGAGAATGCAGATGAGTTTGAACATGATGTCCGTTTGGTGTTCAAGAACTGTTACTCGTTCAACCCAGAGGGAACTGCAGTGAATCAAATGGGACACAGATTGGAGGACATATTTGACAAGAAATGGGTCGATAGACCAATTGCTCCACCAACACCTACACAATCTGACTATGAGGTTGAATCTGAGGAGGAGTCTGAAGATGAAGTCGATATCGAGAAGGAGATACAAGCTGCCTACACAACCAACACACATATCACATTCCTGGAGAATCAGTTGGAAGTCATGAAGAAACAACTGAGTGACTTGAAGAAGCAGGAGGCTGACAGAATCAGAAGAGAGAGATCGAAGAAGAAGAAGGTCAAGAAGACCAAGACCAAGAAGAGAAAAGTTACGTATGATACCAACACAGTGGTCACCTACCAGATGAAGAAAGAGCTCAGTGAGAAGATTGGCGAGTTGTCCGAGAAGAAATTGAATCTGGCACTTCAAATCATCAGTGAGAGCTTGAATCTTGACACAGCCAACGGTGAAGAGATTGAACTTGATATGGATCAACTTGATAATCCCACCTTGTTGAAGCTGTACAACTTCGTCGTGAAGAAGAAAGTTGGTGGTTCACGTCGTCCACCAAGTGCCACTTCTACTAAAAAGACCAAGAAGAGCAAGAACTTGACCGAGGCTGAGCAAGCCAAGCAAATTGAAGACCTCAAGAAGACAATTGAGTTATTCGACAACAAGCCAAGCTCTTTCACCAACTCATCATCTGTGAACAACACACACGACTCTGATGAGTCTGATGATGATGTCAGCTCAGAGAGTTCTGAAGAGGAGTAATGCATTCTGGCGAATCTTCAGACCAAATGACCACACATACAGACACCCACACACACTCACACACACAAGGATTTTTCCCCCACCCCCATACAATTTTACTATCTGATGCTATAAATTGTTCTAATCACGTTGCTTGAATGTCCTTTTTCATCCTTTTTCGCTTTTGCTGCTTTGTTGTTTTTTGCTTTTTCGGTTCTGGGTATTGTCCTTACATGCCTTTTAAATTGTTTTGATGGGAGGAGTTCAAAAGAGTGGTTTAATGTTTCCCAACTATATGATATCGGATCCAAATTTTTTGGTGGATATATGTTGTATAGTTGTCTACATCAAGAAAACCATCACACACACACACACACACACACACACACAACACAACACACGGTGCTATTGTATATATTCAATGAAATTCTGCATCCTGCATTAATTTGAAATGGACTTGAACATGTAGTGGACTTGAAGGCTAAGCTTTGCGTATCACTGGGTGTTTGGGCGCCGGCGGCTAACAACCCACGGGCCACCAACATGAAGAAGACCATGTGCGCTAGTCCTTCAGTTTTCTGTTACATCGACACTAAAATCAATATCACCAGTTGTGCCGGTAAACCCTGAGGTAAAGCTTCCTCTCTGTATGTCAATCTGCTTCACTGGAGTCTTCAATGTCCTTGAAGTTGAGGGTCTCGTCCCAACTTCATCACTTGTCCCCTCATCCTTCCCCTTCGTATCATCATCCTCATAATCTTCATCGTCATCCACAGAGACGTACTCTTCACTATTTCCCAATATTTCACGACCAATGATAAGACCAGCCACTGTGATCAGTAGGGCAATGGTGCTTACGGACCAAAGCGTACCAACACCAAAGATATAACTGATGCTTCTGTAGTGGTATAGATAGTATCTCAACCCCTTCCATGCAACGTTGATCTCCAAGACTGCATTCTTCGGTTCAAATACCAAGTCCTTCTTGTTGAATTCCAATACAATGGACCATGGCTCGTCCAAAGTGAATGCATTTTCCTCTGCTCTTAGATAATCGTTGAGTCTGAAGTCATTCAAGAGTGATAACGTTTGCATCCCATCGAAATAGTCATAGTCTGATATCACTGGTGGTAAGAGTGATTGGAGGATTGGTGGGAATAGCTTCTTGATCGTCAATGAGTCTCTGGAGCAGTGTAGTATGAAGCTTGATAGTGAAGAGACGAGCACACGAGTGTTATCGAGCATGTGGATGTTGTTTGTTATTGGCCATGTGCCATACTTCCTCTTTGAGTAGCGATGGGCCAACCCATACGGCGAGAGGTGTCCCAAGAGGGCATCACTCATGATCGTGGTCTTGTACATCACCGCGCTCCTCAATGAAGGTGCTTGACGGCACTGTGGGTCAAACTTGAGTTCCAAATCGTAGTGTAGATCAGGATCAAGCTCACTGAACAGCGTTCCATCCTGCTCATGGCGCGGGTGGTTGCCATAGATGCTCTTGTAGCTCTCACTGAATACCACAAAGGGTGCCACCTCTGGGAAGTCGTAGTTCACGATGAAGTCGCTCAGAGGGAGGGATATCGTGGGAGTTGGGATGAGGTAGTTGTAGAAGAAGTTGAACGCTAGGCACGAGAAGGGGAACAACACGCTGAGTGACGCGGTGGCGGTTGTGAGGCAGATGAGCACCACCCGCAGCGTTATCACGGGGATCCGCACGTCGAAGTATTTGGGCATTTCCCTCTCTTTTGGTGTGTTTTTGTAGTGGCTGGGTGTTGTTTTAGTGTGTTGTTTAAGTGTTGGTACAGTCAGCTTCTCGGGCTCGTCTCCTCATCTTTTTGTTGGGGTAAACAACGCCGCGATTCTTCTCGGCTGCGGACCTGCTACGTCATGACACCAATACTAGTGTTCGGCTTTCAACTAACATTTCATACGTTCAATTTAATGTGTGTATACACCCATTAATTCATGGTTCATGAAAAAACAATACCCAAGCAAATAATCAGACTTTTCTGAGTGTGTTCCATCTGTGTTGGTCAAGGTCAATTGTGTGGCATTCGAGGTCCTCTCCATGAAGACGCAAACGTGAACAAGCCTCAAGCAATCAAAACGAATGTAAATGACCCTTCCATCAACACTTCAGAACACTCACCAATATATAAAAAAAAAACACGACAACATCGACAACAACAAGGATTAAATCAAAAGCAAGTACGGTAAGAGAAACCAAGTGAGATGCTGGAGCATGATTCCAAGAAGCGTTCATGAAGTGGAAGCTCATCAACGGTCTAAATCCAAGAAGTACTCAAGGATTCGACAATTCAAAGTGTATCAACTTTCCAAAAGAGGGAGATTCACTCCAAGATTGTATAGCTCCTGTACCAAAGAGTGGCAAAAAGTGCTCCCCATTACTAATCAGATCTAGTCAAAATGTATCTCAAGCAATCTGTACAAGCGAAAACATGGCTGGGTCCCCTCTATTTCTGTGTATCCTCTCTCCATGTTGTCTTTGTTCCTGTTGACAAATCCAAAGTCAATAATCACAAGAAAAAGAATAGAAGAAAACAAAATAAACACATGCAAGCAACATAACTTTTTTTTTCTTTCCTTTCGTCTCAATGAGTAGTATGACCTCTATGATACTTCAACCCGTTCAAGTTCTTATATCTCTTACCACAAACTTCACATCTGTATGGTTTATCCTGTTCCATGGTGTTTCCATCATTTGGATCAATGACAGAATATGTACCATCTGGATTCTCATGCAATTTTTGGTTTTGATGACCATGTAATCTGTGGTACTTCAAACCATTTTGATTCTTATAGGTCTTGTTACAACCAATGACTGGACATGTGAATGGTTTTTCAGAGCCTTGAGCAACGTAAAGGTTTCTTGAAGGGTCATCAATGAAGTGCTCCTCTTGTTCATCATCTAGGTCCATTGCTGAGTCGTCATTATTCAACGAGATTGGGAATGGTGCAGAGTGTTGTTGGCCATTCTGCTGTTGGTTGTGGTGATGAGCATGATGCTGCTGTTGATGGAGCTGCTGCTGGTTGTTGTGGAGTTGCTGCTGCTGTTGGTGTTGTTGCTGGAATCCATCTGGTACATGGCCCTGTTGCAGCTGTTGCATTAGGTATTGCTGCTGTTGCTGTTGGAGCTGTGGGTTCATCTGTTGAGACAGGGAATTGCGTATCTGGTTGGCGTGCTGCTGTTGTGGGTAGTTGGCATTGAACCCGAACTGGTTCCTTTGGGCACCGTTATTCATGCGGTTGTTGGCGTTATTACTGTTCATCTGAGGCATGTTCATCTGGTTCCCGTTGTTGATGAAGACGTCGGTGGTGGAGACAGTGTCAAAGTTCTGTATCGGCTTCGGTTGGTGGGTTGGGGGTGTTGGAGAGATGTGCGACTCCTCGTAGTGCTTGAGCAAGTCGTGCAGAGTCGGGAGCAGCTGGCCACAGCAGGAGTAGTCCTTGCAGTAGTTGGCCTCGAGGTCTGGCATGTACGCCGACTGCATTGGCGGAGACATCGAGGTCTGGCTGTAGTTGTTGTGCTGCTGCTGCTGTGCCATGTGGTTGGCCATCATCACCTCGTCCTTGAGCCAGGAGCCGATGGTGAGGGACCCCCACGAGATACCGCCAACACCCTGCGAGTGGGCGATGGACTCTCTCCTGTAGTTCCTGTTGCTGTTGATGTTGATGGACTGCTGGCGCTGCGGCTGGTGGGCGCCGAAGACCGAGTCCTGTCTCTGGTAGATGTCGATGGGCTGTGCCTCCTGGACGGGCATCTGGTTGAAGAAGGCGTTATTCATGGCTGCTACCTGGAACTGATCCTCCTGTGTGGGTGCTGTTGCTAGTGCTGGTGGCTGCTGTTCGGTGGTGGCGTGGCGAGGGCTCTTCTGGCTTCCGGGTTCGTGGGCTTCCAGTGCTCTTTAGCTCTGTGGGCGGGCAGGGGGCGCTGGGCAGGGAGACGAGCTGTGTGTAGCTAGCTCGTGGACAGGGTGCAGCGATGGTGTGTAGCTGCTGGTGTGGGTAGGCGTGTGCAGCTGGGCAGAGAGGCGGTGTTCCTTCTGTGTGTACTTGGTTGGTGGATGGTGGAGCAGTGCCGGGGGAGTGGTAGGGAGAGTGGGAACTTGCAAGTGGCAGCGGAGGCCAAACTGCTCCCATGAGCGCTCCTCTTGGGGCCCTCGCGAGCGCCAGGCAGACGTCGCATCTCCGGTCCAGGCAGCGCCAGGCAGCGGTGCTCCAGAGAGCTAGGCAGGGCTAGGCAGAGCGGCAGAACACTCCCCTGCCTAGACCCTCTGCCTGGCGCCACGGGCCCACCAGCGCGTATGATCACACCAAGCCGCACACGAGAACCGGGGGTGCATTGGCCAATCAGCGACACTCAAATGCCCTCGGATCGCCGCTCAGCACCCTCGGATCATCGGATCCGCATGAGCCCGCATAAACGGTACGCGCCACATACCGGCGCTGCGAACATCTCTCCCAGCTCCACCAAATTCCCCAGTTTCTACGGGTGAATTGAGCTCATACGTAGCTGGGGATCTGCAACTGCTGTGTTGGGAACAGCTGTCACATCATGCGTGTCATCCTAAACACAGAGATCACCGGAGATCACAGCTGCCACAGGTGGAGGAGAAAGGCTAGCGCTCGGACGCCCAAAGTGTCAAATGAGATGCGCATCATGTACGCTCTTTAGGGAATCATCGCCCGCAACATGAAATGTGTTCACGACCTGGCCAGCGCCTGTGCACGGTGCTTCCGGTCGTGACAATTATGACGTTGTAGCTTCTGTATGTGGACGAGGCTAGACGTATATGTGCCCCAGTGGGGGTGTGCTGCCTTGGCTCCTCGGTTCAGCCCCCTCATACATGTATAACGTCCCTCTACAACTTTGTACGCCATGGCTCGAACGACTATACGCGATCACTCCATCGGGAGATGTTCTCACACCTACAATGAGCCCTTAGCGGACCCAATTAAACGAAACACTGGATATAGGAGAAGGTAGACAGTATACAGAAGGTGTATATCTCTGTAATTTGTGAAGCTCATGGGGCTGGCTCTCCTGCGTGATGGGGGGGTCTGGGGTCTGTCGTTCGACTTCTCCGGACAAGCACAGCGTCCTATATCACGCCCGCGCACACAGCACACAAACAGGCAAACTTCTGATCTTGGAACAAGAACCATGCACACATGTGTTGGTTTGTATTTGTTGTGTATCAAGCCACTTGGTACACAGGAGGTACGAAAATAAGGGTGTGGAGTGTGGGATGATCTTGTGTGTATACGGGGACCCTGTCAATAACGACGGCCCCCTATCTCCTATCTGCATCTTTAGTTCCCGCTACACCCGTATTCCTCAGCCACCATGACATACTACTAGCTACTCTATAACACTACAATAGGAGGTTCAAAGAGATACGAAACTTTCTCGTGGATGCACGTGGCTTGATCAAACCTGCCACATCTGGTCCTTCAAGCTTGTCAAGTAGGGAAGATACATGATGCAGAATCCATCTTAGCTTGCAGATGACAGATCATGACATGAGCTCGGGTTTGGCTGTCAAAAGATCAACATACGTATATGTTTTCCCCACATGAAACTTGATAAGGCTTGTTTATCGATATGGATTGATGCTAAAATAAAATAATAAGCAAGTTTCAAAGGTACACAACACCTACCGGCATCTCTGGGTCTCCAATCTTCCCGTGGCTGCCTTACTTTAATAAGCACATCTGGTACGGGCAGCCACAGCAAATGTGGTATCAAAACACCCCACACATCTACAGATGACACTGTCATGATGCAGCTTTGGAACCAATTCACACAAGCGGTGGTGCTAAGAAAGTGTCAACCGCATACAAATGACCAGAGCTGCCCCGTCTCAATCTCGGAGTTAAACGGAGAACCGAGACTGCTCCATGTGTCAAGCGCTCAGATCTGGCAGGGAGGTCTCCGTCTAATGTGGCAGTGTTTTCGAGGGATTCCGGGAATCCTCTTATAGCTATATTTCCACCTCCATCTTAAATGAACCACATCACTACAAGGTCGTCAAATTCCCTCAAAAGTTGTATAGAGCGCAGAATCCCAGAGATTGCAGAGTCCCACTCAGCCATCAGCAGCTCTCTCCTCCGCGAATTTTGGAGCTGCTCCGCTCATGATGATTGCTTGCTGGCTTCATCTACCTTGCGATGTGGCAACTTGTCTTCTTCTTCCCACCCTTATTCAGTGTGTCAATCACTTAACACAAGATATTGAACAACATTGAACCATGGCTCTCTATCACAACCTCATCTTTGGCCTTCTGCTCCTCGAAATGGGGCTCTTCACGGTGCTCTCGTTGCCACTCCCATCAACCGTGCGCCGTCCGCTCATCTCTGGCATCTCCAAGCCGTTCCAGTCCCGTGAAGTGACCATTGCAATCAGATGCATCTTGGTGTTCATCTTGATCCTTTTCGTGGACTCAGTGAACAGGGTTTCCTCTATCAATGAAGAGTTGAGAAGATTTGCCGGTGAGGGAAGAGGAATTTCACAACCTTTGCTCGGAGATCGTTCAGAGATCCAGGCTAGAAAGTTTTACGCTCAGAGAAACTTGTACTTGACTGGATTTACTCTGTTCTTAACATTGATCGTGTCAAGAACTTATGGACTTGTTGCAGAGTTGATGGCATTGAAAGAGGATGTCAAAAAGGATGAGCGGTTCCTTGAGAAGAATGAAACAGTTGCATCCTTACAGAAACAGATCCAGGAGAAGGATGAAAAAATCTCCATCTTGAAGTCACAAGCTGAAAGTTTGGCAAAGGATTATGATGAAGTTTCTGAGGAACTTTCAAAGAAGGCCGAAGCTACTGGCTCTAAAAAGACGGAATGATTGCAGTTGGTATGTTTTGATCTTCCAACGTCACTTGGTACGGTTACGTCAACGACCCCAAATCAATGATTATTGATACGTGCAATGCTATGTAGTTTCAAAATGCCAAAAATGTTTATTAACCCAATGTTACTTTCATGTAGTTCAGGATCTTGGTGTCTCATAAGATGAACTCTTGTGCTTTGGAGTGAAGTTGAAAGATTCACCAGCAGGACCCAAGAACATCTCAGAGATCTTGATCCAATCTTTATAATCGTTACTTCCAAGCAATGTCTCCAACTCTGATCTTCCTTTCCAGTTCTGTGGTCTTTCATTGAGCTTAATTGGGTATTTTTCCAACACTCCGTATGGGATGTATCTATGGAAGAAAGACATGAACTCACACAAGAATCTTCTGGATTGTGCAATACCAAACTCATCAGATCCCCAATGTTCAAGGGCAAAGTTTGCATACGTCTTGATGATCTCCAATCTCTCAGTGGCACTCTTATCTAAATACTGCTGTGCGTTAACTTCTTCAAAGATCCATGGCTTGATCAATGCACCTCTCGCAACCATAACGGAATCGATGTACTCGTTCTCTGTGGCTCTGTACCAGTCATCCCAGTTGTAACAATCACCGTTACCGACAAAGTTGATTCTCTGGAAGTCCTTTCTCTCCTTATCATCTTCCAATTTGGCCTCTGCCTCTCTAACGGCCTGCCCAACTTCAGCAATGTAATCCCAGTTGGCCTCCTTTGTGTATCTCTGTTGTCTTGATCTTCCATGAAGTGTGATGGCAGCGGTTTGTGTCTCATTAACAATTCTCTTCACCAAGTTATGAGCCATTGGGTGAGCATCCCTTGTACCCATTCTGATCTTCACCGTGGTTGGAATCTCACCAGAACAGTAGTTCATCGATTGTAAGATTCTAATCAAACGAGCAGGTTGATCCAACAATCCAGAACCGGCACCTTGTCTGTACAACAAGTCAATTGGACAACCAGAGTTCAAATTGATCTCGCTGACATTTGGACAGAATGCAGCAAGAGCCTCCACGGCCTTTGCAGATTGCCAATGCTTGGAAGCAGCGATCTGAACACCAAATCCTGGGTATTCGGAAGAGTGAGCTTTTGGTAAAGCCCACTCGGAGTTTGTACCTTGTAACAATGGCATTGACAAGGCCATCTCAGAATATGTGACATCAGCACCTAACGTTCTCATCAAACGACGGTATGGCATGTTCCCCACAGTGGTCAACGGTGACACGATCTTCTTACCGACAAGATCAAGTTTCTTCTTCTCTCCTGCGTAGAACATGGTTTCAATGTACTCGTTCATCACATCCTTCTTCTCTTCATTTGTGGCCTCTGTGGTCTCTGTAGCAGTTGGTGTTTCCTCTGTTGCTTCAACAACGTATCCATCGTGCTTCTTGTCATCTTTCTTCTTCTTCTTTTCGGCATCCTTCTTTCTGTTATCGCCTTGGATCAGCTCCATAATGTCATTGACCTTATCAGCCTTCTCAAAGACAAATGTTCTCTTCATCAACGATGTCTTTTGCTCGTTTGTGATATAGTTCACTTCATACGTTGTCTTTTTCACGGTTTCATACTTCTCATCATCCCTCACTAACTTCATGTCATCTGTCAAATGCGAATGCAAATAACGACATTTGAAACCAGATGGACAGTATCCAAGTGCATTGAAAACAGGACACACGCCTTCCAAATCTTTCCCCTTGCTCTCCAAGTATCCCTTGAGATCATGTGTGAAACGACATCTATCTTCACCGTATGGACACTCCTTACCTTGGCTTGGATCGATAAGGGATCCACAAAGCTTGATCTGTTCCTGTTGCTGTCTGAGATCTCTGTTCTTGTTCTGTCCCCTGTTCTTCTTTCCCTTCTTACCATTAGTGTTGTTCACCTCCGTTCTATCTGAGGTCTGCTCTGCCTTGTCGTCGTCAAAGACCACCACTGGAGAGGCATCGACTCTGAACTCCGCCTTGATGTACGCGATGCCCTTCACCACGGGCTCCTCCACTTTCGTCTTCTTGGACTCCGGCTCTGCAGCAGGGGATCCCGGTCTCTTGAGCGTCTCCTCTGACATCTGTGTATATGTGATTAAGTGTGGGGTACGGGTGGGAGGGAGATGCAGATGTGTTTACCAAAGCGCAAGCTAGATCCCGTGCTCCAGGCGATGAGTTGTGGAAAAATTGCAGGCTCTATCAGGGCTGCAGGGCTGCTCCACAGAGTGCGCGTACCGGTTTTGGCCGCGAATTTCCGCGAACTCGTTTGACGGCAGAATTCGCACCGAGCTTCCCATTATGGAAGGACATTGCGCTGCCTCCGCGAGCAGCATCCGCATTCGGACAGTCGATGCGTGCGGGTTCCGTGGGAAAGCAGCTGCGTGGAAAATATGAGGAGGCGATGAGCTCCCTTTCTCTCGAGCTTTGCCCGTTTCTCTTATCTTGACACCTGTTGACCAATACTCTGGACACGGGCTGGACGCACTCCACACTTCCTCCACTGCCCCTTTAAATACCTGGACCTCTCCAACACATGGTCACACGCCTCTCACACTCCACTCGAACACTATCAGCACCACTACACGCAATGACAGTGCAACAGCCACTCATCACCACACAAAGAAACCCAGAGAACAACCCTCTGCGCATCATCGAGCGCTGCAGAGCCGAGGGACGCCCAGTACACATCGCCGGTCCCATGGTGCGGTACTCCAAGCTTCCCTTCAGATCACTGGTGCGTGAGTACAACACAGACATCGTGTACTCCCCGATGATCTTGGCCCGTGAGTTTGTGCGTAACGGCACTGCTCGTCTCTCTGATTTCACCACAAACAACTTCGACACCCCGTTGATTGTCCAGGTGGGGACAAACAACGTCACAGACCTGCTGAGGTTTGTCGAGATGATCCACCCTTATGTGGATGCCATCGGGATCAACTGTGGTTGTCCCATCAAGGAACAAGTCAGAGAGGGAATCGGTGCTGCATTGATGAGTGAGCCTGATCTCGTTGCCACGATGGTCAAGGCTGTCAAGGACAAATTTGGAGACAGAGTCACGTTGGAGACCAAGATCAGAATCCATCCAGATCTCAAAGAGACTGTGAAGTTCGTTAAGCAGGTTGAAGCCGCTGGTGTGGACTTCATCACCGTGCATGGCCGTACCAAGAACACAAGATCATCTGAACCAGCCAATTTCGAAGCCATCAAATTGATGAAAGAGACAGTGAGCGTCCCTGTGGTTGCCAATGGTGATTGTTTCTCACTTGAGGATTGCAACCAGATTGCCAAACTCACAGGCTGTGATGGTGTCATGGCCGTTCGTGGTATCCTCGCCAACCCAGCACTGTTTGCCGGACACACAAAGGCCCCATGGTCTGCAATTGAAAAGTTCATGGAGTACGCCACTGCGTATGGATTGCCATACCGTCTCACACAGCACCATTTCAGCTGCATGCTGGAGAATCAACTCTCCAAGAAGATGTACAAGGAGATGATGAATTGTAAGAGCCTGGCACAGCTCATTGACTTCTTCGATGCTCATTTCGTGTTGAAGAGATCATGGGAGGACGGTTTCGGAACCGCCACTGAGATCCAGCACGGAACTGTCAGGGAGCTTCGCATTTGATATTTGCATTCAACATTCAACACGTCATAGGGATATAAATTACGGGATTAAAAGGGTACTATTTATGGGTTAAGTCAAACTGTAGTAGTGTGAAGTGTGGAGTAGCGAAGCCCTAGAAAGCGCGCGCCTGCGAACGAAGCTGGAGAGCTGGCTAGAAATTTTTCGTGGTTCAAGAAAACCATCAACTTCTCCCACACCAGCCATCCCGAAAACAGGGAAGCAAAGCCGGTGGAGTTCATTAAGGGATTGTGTGGATGTGTGTGGCATGAGGAGCAGGGGAGCATGTGCTCCACGGCCACACACTAAACTCAATGAGTAAGTCGCTCTTTCGAAGAAGAACACACGCACACCAAGGAGGGATACAAACAGATTGGAGAGAGAGAACAACACAACCACAACAATTAAGGGATGAAAACTCTTTATTTTCCATTTGAACCACTTGAACAAAAGCTCATGGTCAGCGTTATGTTGGCTTTTTTGTGATGACCGGTTCCTTAGTCATAGTTACACTGATTCTTGTTGTCTAATGTGGTTGTTCTCACCCATTGTATCACGCCGGACAGGTGTTCTTTGGTATGGAGTTGATGTACTAACAAGTTGCAAAAAGGTTTTACAAAAACTCGTTCTCAAATTCAATTCACAAGGCTTTTCTCCTTTAAACCCCATATACGTAGCTATCCCGTATGATCCCATTCCATATCAGGTCCTAGTTCCATGATTTCAACAGGCAACTGCCGTGCCCACTTCGTCGTATGAAGCATCAGATAGGCTGCGGCCAGTTTATCCTTCCCAGTTTACAACTACACGATTTAAACATTGATTTACCCAAAATACCAAGATTATAATGACATTTTTTGTTTTGTACAATTTACCGGAAAGAAAGCATTAGTGAAAAAGAACAGTAGACAGTTTAAGCCTCCTCCTCTTCCTCCTCCTCGTCCTCAACGACAACGGTGTTCAAACCCTTAACAGAGGCAACGTTAACAGCCTCAACGTAAGAAAAGAGCTTGTCCTTAGCATCCTCCTCCTCGTTTCTCTTTCTAGAGATTCTGACACGAAGTCTGAATGGGACACCCTTGATTCCTCTCTTCCAGATCTCCTGGTTCAACTTTGGGTCGACACGGACATCAGCGGTACCAAGCTGCTTCTGGGCAAACTTCTTGATCTCCTTGATGGCCTTTGGGGCTTTGGCCTTGAAGGAGGTACCAATGAGCTAAAGAAGTGACTGTTAGTATTTCTGTTGATTAATCTTGTTGATTAGGGAAATTTGAGAGAGGTTTGTGAGTATTCTTTGGTGGATCCGTAATGATCGTAGACGTCGTGACATGTAACTTCTTGAATATTACAGAGTCTTGATCGTCTATTTCGACATTTACGAGTCGGTGAACTCTTGTCTGTGTGCGTATGATCGTTGGTGCTGGGGTGGCTCTGCTGACTTTCTTGATCTTGAACGTAAGCAAAATTTGGCCATAGCTTAACCCTGGGTTGAGCTCTGACTATCAAACTTTCTCCAAGTCTTGAATTATTGACATGCTTATGGTTCATATATGGTGATTTTGATGTTGTGTACTCTCGGTAGCTCTGTGTGGCCTCTGTGTGTGTCTCTCTTGTCCTCTGATATCTTCACTTAGCCTCGGGCTCAAATTCCCTCCTTGGTGTACGTACCCTCTTGTGCATGTTGATGGTGTATTCACGGGTGACAACGTCCTTCAAAGCGGATCTGTTAGAAGACATCTTTAACTGTGTGTGTTGTGACAAAGGGACCTCTATACGTCTTGCTTAACTGGTTGTGCTTGTTAGTTGAAAGAAATTTTGATGTGTTTGTTGTGCGCGCCCACCACGCCCGGGGGGTTGGGAATTTTCCAGCCGCTGCAATGTCCGGGTGTTTCGCTCTGCCATTGCCGGCCGTGTCAGTAAGCACACTGAAAAGCGCGTCGTCCGCCCAAAGTGTTCGCGAAACCTGTGGCGCCAACCAGGATTTTTGGCAGTCGCGCTTAGGGCAGTCACACTTACAAGAGACCATCACGTGCACTACTTAGGGCTTCTACAGCTGATATGGTTCTGCGCATAGTGTGGGGAAGCTGGGATATCTAAGCACACACAACTGCTACATCGCCTAGTCCACACTTAACGCTTACAACATTTATTTCAAAAGTTCTGAACGTGGTATCATTGATTTCTCTATAGATCACTCAAAGGCGAATATCTTGCTAGTGCGTTGTCTCCAAAGCTTGAACATCTCCTTCATCATGTCGTTTACATTTGGCTCAGAGTGAGGCAGTCTCATGATATCATCACCTGTTGACTGTGCATCTCTTAGCTGGATCTCAAACATACCACATAGAGCACAGACAATTCTCCCCGTTATAGTCTGGTCCTTGATCATCTCCACCAGGTCATCCAATGTGGAAACCTTGACTTCAATGCGTAGGCCAGTGTCCTGTTTCTTAGGATCAAGCACCGGGTTCGTCGAGTGTAGCACCTCTTCCAATGACTGAACACATTCTTGATAAACATCCAGTAAGTTGAAGTTCTCAGATGCCAAATCATAGTCACCCTTCATCAGGCTGACCAACACTGCCAAAAACTTCATCTCTGTTGTGTTTCTGGTGTCTGCTAACGTTAAAAATGTTCCGTACTCTCTTTTGGCAATAAGTGTGGCTCCAATACCATATGACAAGACTGAAAGAGTGTCTCTTGCAGTTCCAGGTTTAGTTGGATTCTTGGTGAATTTGGCTCTAACGTCCCAAACCAATTCATATAGCTCAGTGATGGCCTGTACAGTGGGACCATTTGACCTCAGTCTTGCAATCAAGAGCTTTAAACTCAGCGGAGTCGACTCAGGGAATGGAGAAATTGGCGTTGATTTTGTTGATTTGGGTTGTGCAATTTTCACTATTGAAGCAATTGCAATGGAAAGCCTCTTGGATTCTTGTTGTGCCAGGTTCAATTCATGTGCAAAGATCAATGCCGTTAGGTGTACTTCCCATAGTGCGTAAAGTGTAGGAATCACAGATTCGGAGAACTCCGTGTTAATTATCAAGTACCGTGAGAGCTGTGATATTGAGATGAATGTCGTATAAGGGTTTGCCGTGCTGAGATCTTGTAATGATTTGATGATCTGTTGGATGGGGTCCTCGATGGATCCCAGGGGAACAGGGGGTTGGACAAAGAGCGATTGAAGTGTCAATTGTCTGAATAGCTCCATAGGTTCGGTCATTATGTCACTGTGGGTGATATATCTGACTCCTCGGTGGCCTGGTTGTACCTTAAGTTAGAAAAGCGCAAAGTCAAGCAGTATTACTAGAACACATTCAGAGTTGACAGATTCCGCAGAACACGAAGCCAAGCTGCCCGCTGATTATCGGCATTTCCCCTTTGGGCGGGATCCGCGAAAATTGCGAAACCAGGCATCCGAAGGAACGAGAAAGAGGCCTCGAACACACCGGACACATGATCGAACATCAACAACAACAAACCCCGCCCAACCCATTCCGGCTATTCATTGCATTGTCTGCATTTTGTCACCTGATATAACTGTTCACACCACTGCATCAGTACCACTATTGACTTGCTGCGACAGAGACACGCAAAACAAGAAACGCACGAGGGAAGATTTACTCCACAACCATGGATAAGAACGACCCACACTCCAATCCACGCCCAACGCTCCCGTCTTTGCTAGACAACCCGGCAAATGGCCCTACTTCTGGACTTAGTGGTCCTGGCGGTGGCGGTAGTGGTATACGGCTTCCACCAATCTCTCTCCTCCACACGGGAAACTCAATGCCTATGCCTCGCTTGTTAAACGATACATCAAAGGACGGCCCTGGCTCTTCATCATCATCCACTTTCCCTGGAATTCAATCATTATCACAATTCTCTACTTCAAAGCCATATACACCGAGTACAACTTCTCAATCGCCAACACATCCAGTGGCACCACTGCCTTTCAGCTCTTCAAACGCTCCAAGCTTATCGTTGAAGCAAGAGATCACTAAGCCCGAAGTGGAGTCGGAGTCGGATGAGGACATCATCAGATACTATGAGCAGAAGTATGATATCACAGACTTCACACCAGATGAGAAGCATGATATTCTACAACACGAAAGAAGGGCAAGAATTGAGAAGCAGAGAAACCCTAACTATAAGACTTATCTGTGCTACAGTATCATCAAGAGATTGAACACCATCAAAGAGCCAAAGAAGATCAATGAGCCGCCAAAGCAAGAGCCAGAATCCGTTTTGCCCCCATCATTGACTGAGACAACATCAAAAACACAAGCTCCACCTTCCGCTGTACCTTCCGCACCGGTGCCAGCTCCAGCTCCCGTATCAGCATCAGCTCCAGCCCCACCGATGTCCGCGCCATCGTCAGCCTCAGGTCCACAGGACACATCCGCACACAGCCCTATGGACACCAGAGCTCAACTTAACAACAATGGTTCTAATGAGCCACCAAGGGCAACTTTCACAACGTCTGCAGCCACAGCACCACCACAGCAGACCACTGTACAGCCTCCACCAAAGTTTGTAAAGAGGGAGATCGTCATCGAGAACAAGTCTGTGCTAGAGTTCTCATCAAAATTCCCACGGAAACATCTGGGGTCACTGCTCTATAACCCAGCACCAACAAAGGAATCATATAAGCAATTGACATGCTTGAGGGATATCAAGATCTCAGAGAGTGAAATACAAAAAGTTGTGCCATTGTTACCAGAATTGAGAGATTATGTGAACAGTATCATCACCGTGAGAATTCCATCATGGCAAATCACCGATTTGGCCAACAATGAGCATTATCAAAACAGGGAGATTTGGGGGACAGATATCTATACAGATGATTCTGATGTCCTGTTGATGCTTAAGCATAATGGGTTCTTACCGCTTGTCAATGAGGAGCTTGAAGATGAATTTCAAACCATGCCCAAGCAAACTCCGGGCAATCTGTCTAATGACACCAACATCACGCAGAGGGTGAGTAATTTCAGACAGTTTGTGAATATCATTGGAGGTGATTTACACGTTGATCTCATTGTGCTACCGCCATTGAACGAGTACGTTGGCCTTTACAGAAACGGGGTCAATTCAAGAGCGTGGAAAAGTGGGCATGACGGTATGAGTGTTTCCATCTATGGGGTTAGATATGGGGAGAAGGGCTCTGCCGTCGAAGGGGTGAACAATTCCAGTGTGAAGAAGAGAAAGCTCGAGGAATTGGAGTTGTTGAAAGGCCATGGTGTTGGATTGAAATGGAAATTGGACAAGGAGGCATTGAAGAAGGCCCAGACCCAGTCTGTCAGTGATGCCAGTGCTTCTGCCCAGGAGTAGCCCGGGTGTGTATTAGTCCCAGTATATTTTTATCGATAACGGGAGCCTTCCACTCCACTGAACACCACAGGAAGTAGAATTATAGAAAGAACCCCCCACTAAAAGGTGCCAAATTTGACAGGTTGAGGTGCCCGGCAAAGACCGCGGCCGGGGCAGCACCAGCCATCGCACTAAAAAGATAAGCGCGGGCCAGGCCAACACAGAACATTGTCATCTGCACCTCCACTTCTGTTCAGCCCACCAGGAGCCTCTGCCTGGAAGACCACCACCCACCGCCTCTGCCCACCAGCAGCACCAAGTCCCCTGCCCACCAGCCAGGCAGACACACAGCGAACACACGGCCCCGATGCCCGGCCCAGAGCTCTCCAGGCAGACCACCTCCAAGAGCAAGAACACCAACAGCCAGAAGCGTGTGCGCCACTCCCGCTCCACTCGCTCTCTCCGCCACACAACAAACACGGCTAACAGCAACAGCAGGGACGTCTCCCAGACAGAGAAGTCCGGCGTGGGAAGAAGCATCAAGAACTTCTTTCTCAGAGCATCGCTGTCCCTGAGTCTTGCCGCTGCACGACTGCGCTCATTGGCGGACGAGGCGCTCAGCTCCGACGAGGTTGTCAACGAGCTCTTCCTGGTGACGTCCTCCAGCTCCGTGGGGTCCTCTGTGCTGGAACACGAGATGCAGAGCCAAGAACAAGAGCAGGAGGAGACCTCCCAGACAACGGCCCTGGTCAACAGCAACGGCACCGGCGACTCCTCCGACGTCGTGCTGTGGCAGGACTTTGACGCTGTTGGAGAGGCTCATAAACTGCAGCAGGTACTGGAGCCAGAAGAGCCCTTCACACAGGGAGACGTCGTATGGCTCAAGAGAAGAGCAGCCTGGACGGCTCCGACAACACGACACGACTCCTTGCGTGTCAAGCAGCGGGTCCTCGAGAATACGCTGAGTGTGCCAAAGGAGAACTATCCCGTGGTGTATACCTCTTTGGTGGAGAAGGGCAAGACTTTGAAGAAACCAATGAACCTGAAAGATGCTCTCAAGGTTATAAACTCGGGATGGCTCTCTACGAAGAAGTGGGAGAGAGCCGCACAGGGTGTTGCATGAATGATACTTATATCTTATGCTATGAAATGACAACGTTGCTTATGACTATATTCATCTACCTTTCACCTTTTACAGTGTCTTGTTCGACTCTAGAATCTCTTTCGTGCGCTCCAACACTCGCAGCTGTTGGTCCAGCAACTCGGCAGTGTGTTGCAGTACGTAGTCTGTATCGTCACTGGGTGTCCTCGTGATTTTGGACTTGTGATCCTTTGTGGTTTTGATCAGCTTGGTGTATTGGTTGGTGAGTTTGTCGGTGCTTGACATCGCTGCGTTGAGCGTGGTGGACTGTGCCTGGATCACCAGATCGGCCCTTCGGATTTGTTGCAGTTGGCGTGTGGATCTGTTGGGGGTCTTTGCCACTTTCTGTAGCTGCTCATATGCCGTCTCCATCTTTTGTCTCGCTCGTACTCTGTGTTGATTCTATGCCGTGTTGATGGCTGTAGTGTTGTTCAGGAATTCTGAATTGTGGGGGCAATTTGTTTTGTCTTGAAAATCAAATAGCCGCCATGTCACGTCCACGGGGAAAGCACCAGCAATATCACCAAGCGCCACATCAAATCAAGGGCAACAATGCTACGGCAAACATCACGAACTGCTTTGTCACAATGCTCACCTTCGGCGGTTTTAACGGCTTCAGAACACGTCTTGTTGGGCACAACAAGTGGTGATTTGCTCGTGTTCGATGCGCCCGCCACCTCCACAACAACCGCCAAAACACTACGAACAACCATCCCCTTGACGCCCGGTCAGCAATTACAGAAGCTCCTACCGCTAGAGTCACGATATATTGCATTATTTGGAGGAAGAGTGGCTGTCTTCGATGAGACACTTGATGAACAGGAGAGACTACCATTCAAAGAAGTGACATGTTTGGACGTCTACCAAGGTAACGTGATTATATCCACGAGGAACACCGTAATTGTACACAATTCACAATTGGAGATGATAGCACAGTGGCGAATCCCAGAAAAAGTTACATGTGTCAAGATGATCTCACAGACATTGACCATTGCCGCTTCAAGTACCAACTTTTATACCATTGAGCATTCCAATGCTTCGAATCCAACCATTGAGCTTATTGATTGGAAAGCCGGATTCACATTGCGTTCCCAACTGATTGACATTACGCCTTTGGCTTACGTCTCGAAGGTTCTATTGACTAGAGGTTCATCAAAAGCGATTTATGATCTCAAGGAAGGGACAACTGTACCTGCTGCTATATCGGGTGCTGTCGCTGGTGTCATATCTCCATTCGTGGTCGTCAGCACTGGGAATCATTTACATCTCTATGATTTCGATGAGCTTATACCATGGGATGAGCTGAAGTTGAACAAGATTCAAATGGTTCATGTGACATTGAGGGACATTTTAGTGATCACCAAGGATGAGTTGATTACATTCGCATTGGAGGATGAAGAGACTATCATCAACTCCATCAAGGATAAGCATATGGCTATCAAGTTGGCAAAGCAAATGGACTATCCTGAAAAATCCACGAAACTCAGAGAGCTAGAAGTTGGATTGGCAAAGGAACTGTTCCAAAACGGTGATTATCAACTTGCAATCTCAAAGTTTACAGATTTCTGTGCATCACCGATGGAGGTCATTTCGCTATACCCGTCGATCATTTCCGAACCACACGCTTCACAGGATGATGGAGATTCTATGGACTCAAGAGATGAAAGATCTGTGAGGCTGCTTACACACTTCCTCACTGATACACGTCGAAAGTTGAACAAGCTCATCAATGAACCAACACATGAATTACCCTACCAGGATGCCATACTCACGTTGGACACATTTACCGGCCCACACCACACAGTCGATGAGATTCAGAGGACAATTGATACAACACTATTCAAATGTTACACCTTGATCAATCCAGGGCTCATTGGTTCGCTTATTCGTGTGGAGAACCATTGTGATCCAGAGTTGGTCGTACAGACATTGGAGAAGAGACAATCTATGAATGAGTTGATTGATTTCTATTTCAAGAGAGGCATGCACACTGAGGCTCTTCAAAAACTTGTTCAGATGGCTGAAGATAATGATCAACCAATTATTGTCGTGAAGTATTTGCAAAGATTGAAGAACGATGCACTATCGATCATTGTTGAGTATTCTAAATGGTGCATTCAACAAGATGAGGCATATGGAATCAACATATTCATCGATTCACCATTTGCAGATACGTTTGATCGCTTAGAGGTCATAAAGCATTTGCAAACTGTAAGTCGTCATCTTGAACGGATGTTTTTGGAGTTTATCATCTTTGAGTTGAATGAACTCAGGATGGTGTTCCATACCAGATTGGCTGAACTATACCTCTTGGAGTTGGGTGACAAAAGTGTTGAGAGCATTGAGTATAAAAAGTTGTTCACCTTTTTACAGACTGGAAGGTATGATAACAGAACCATTTGGACAAGGATGAATGAAATGGATATGGACCAAGATGCACATTTGTTGATGCTGAAGACCAATACATTGTCGAGAATGGGAGAGCACCATGAAGTTGTAAAAATCATGATCAATCAGATCCAGGATCCCTCATTGGCCATCAAGTACGTTCAGGAACATAACACTCAGGATCTTTTCTTACAAACAATTGAACTGTTCCAGGCCAAAAATGATAAAGAATCAATCATGACCTTATTATCATCAACTACAACGACAACTCCATTGAACACAATCTTGGATCTGATCCCACAGTTCAGAGTTGTGGATCTTCAACAGTACCTTTTGAAATCTATACGGTCACAACACAAAACCCGGGTCTTGAAAGGATTGGAGAAGAGTCTATTGGAAGTGCAAAGGGTCACTGAGACAAATCGTGTTGGGTCTTTAGAGGCAAGAAAAGTTTGTGTCGATGATGAAACTTTGTGTCAAGTTTGTGAAACAAAGATCAAAGGAAGTGTATTCGTGTGGAATGGTATTGGTGAGAGAGTGAGACATTATGGTTGTAAACCGCGACCTGGAAATCTGAAGATGAAGACCATAACATTGAAGGAGTATAATGAAACACATGGCCACGTTCTATAATTGGGTAACGAGCCTACATTAATGATCATGAAGTTATAACTAATGCAAATTAGATTGATGCTCTAAATTTTTCATATGTACAACTTCATGCGGAATAAGCTCAGACAGTAGTCAGCAAGTTGATCACACCGGAACAGTACTTGACGAGATCGTCAAACTGTTCAGACTTTACAACATGAACAGCGTACCACTCGTCCAGAGCCTCTTGGAGTCCCTCATCATCAGTCCCATGGATCACATCACCGTGGTTCTTGAGCAGCATTGCCACCCATGCTTCGATCAGCTCAACATTGGTGTTTGATTTAAATCCCTGAGTCATTGCATTGATGAAGTAGCCCATTTCCTCGATGTTGACGATGCTCATAGATTTGATCTCCAAGTCAGTGACAGCTGGTGATGCGAGTGATAAGAAGTTCAAGAATGGAGTATAGTCCGAAGAATCAGAGGATTCACGCAGAAGTCTTGTGAACTCAGATTCGAAAGCACCACGCACAGGCTTCATCTCATGCAACTGGTGCTCGTCGTCGTCAGCGTTACCGTTCTGTTGAGCGTTGTTAGATAAAATGGCTGACTTCCCCTCTCTTGTAGCAGCATCATCACCGATCTGTTCACCAGAGAGCTGTAAGAAGAATGGAGCACTCTTTGCCTTCTTTGGTGCCTCTTTAGGTTTGCTTCTCTGCTTGATTGTGTCCAAATGCAACAATGTCTGGAACTTGGAGCGTGGTCCAATGGAAAGAGTCAACAGCGACTCGTCGATCTGATCAACGGATTCGTAATGTCCTGTGTACTCATCATCGTTGGCCTCTTCATCAAATGCACCATCCAATAGTGTAACATCATCGGCAATGGTGGAGAGCGAGACGTCAACAAAGTCTTCCTCTTCAACGTTTCTAGTGTTCACAGGCTTGAACTGTGCCTTGTTCGTCCACAATGAGATACCAATTCTCGAAACGTGAGTTGTGGCGAGGAAATCACCAACTGGAGAGAACTTGATGTTTGTGGCAACGTGACTGATCTTGATACCATCGATACAGAGACCTGTTGGGATATCCCATGTACGGATTGTGGAGTCTAATGAAGCTGTGACGACCCAACGTCCATCTGGGGAGAAGTCCATTGCTGTGATTCTGTTTGAATGTCCCCAGAATGCTCTGACAACCTTATGTGTCACTGAATCAACAACCACAACGGACAAGTCATCAAGTGCCAGGGCAAAGAGGTCAGATGATCTGTGGTAAACCATTGCGGTGATTGGTGCACCCAAGTTGAGCTTACCTAGATACTTGGACTGGGAGAAGTCATAGAAACCAACAACACCGTCCAATCCACATGAAACCATCTTTCTGTTCATAGCATCGATGGCAACTCCTGTTACTGCTCTCTTGTGTAGTTGGTACTTCTTTCTCAGTTGACCACTTTGTAAGTTGTGAACACCAATACCACCATTGGATGAACCAACGAGGGCAAAGTTACCACATGGAGACATGGCAACGCTCTTCACCACTCCACCATCGATTGTGGCGAGTTTGTGTCTTCCAACTCTCTTCGATTGGGCATCCCATGTGCGGGCCACAGTTTCACCATCGTGTGCGGTGACAACGTTTTCCCACTCTCCAACTCTTGTGTTTTCGATAGCCATGTCCAGCACTTCTGGCAACTTGTCTTTCAATCCACCTTCTCTTTTACCATCGGTTCTCTTATGAGCCCTTTGTGACATCTCTTGCGACTGTGCATCTTTTCTAAGGGAGAATTTCCACATGGATTTGTCTCTTGAGCCTGAGATGATGTAGTGACCCTCGTCATCTGCAAACTTGAAAGCAGTGACTGGTGCGGCGTGACCACCTCTTGATCTGAGATATCTTGGTGGAGAGACAACAGCGGTATTTGATGAAAGTGGCGGGTCAAACACATATTCTTTCAGTTGGTTATCACCTCCGTTTGTGACAATGATTGGCTGTCCATTCAGGAACTGTGCCCTTGAGACACCTCCATGTGTGTCTCTGTGTGCATTGAGAACGTGGATACGTGAGTCTCTGTCAAGATCGTAGAAGGACAAGTCTCCCGATGTGTGGCCAATACAGATGTGTGCTGGTCCATCTGTTCTGAAAGAGATGGTGGTAACAGACTTACCTGTGGTCATTGTGCGTAGAATTTTCCCCTTCTTGATGTTGTATAGAATCACTTCACCTGTTGTGGTACCGATTGCAACGACATCGAGGACTGGTACACATTCGATTGTGGTCAATGTGTATGGTAGTGATGTGGAGAATAACAATTTCCCTGAGTGAACGTTGTAAATGCAGAGTCCCGTGGTGGTGAGAACCACAATCTTGTTGAGGTATGTGAATGGGTGTGCGATATCGACAATGTCTCCTTCAACGTCCAATTTGGTGTAGATCTCAGTGGCCACTTTCATGCCAGTGCCCTTCTTGAACACAGAGATGGACTTGTCGTTGGATGCAACTAGGTAGTCACCAAAGATCAAAAGCTTCTTGGCGCCACCTTCGACGTTCATGGAGTGTTCGAGTTTACCTCTCTTGAAGATTCCAATCTCCTCCCCGTATGCGGCATACACGTAGTGGTAATGGGCAGCGAGGGCAGTGATCTCCGATGACAGCTCACCCTGTGTGACAAAGAGAAGATGTAATGTGTTGGCATCAAAGATCTGGAAGGAACGTCCGACAGAGGTGGCAATGTAGAAAGTTGATCCGAGAGTGCCAACAGCGAAGGGAAGAGCAGTAGTGGTCTTTCCAATCGTTCTGAAGGGCGAGAAGAGGCGCGGTTTCGCAGCCTTGCTGGTCTCTCCCACCCTGCGTCTCTTGACAGACTCTTCAGTGGTCATTTTTTTTTTGTCTGGAATCTGGACTTTAAGTGGTGTATTAAAAGCGTTGAAAGAGTGTGCTTTATCAAAGGCGATGAGCTTCCCGCCTAAAAAAATTTGGAGATGGACACCCGCACACCGCGAGATCTGCCAAAATTGCCCGGGCGCGCAAGTTGCAAACCCCACGTGCACGTGACCGCTCGATGGCTCAATCTCTGGAGCAGCACGTTTCCTCAAATCAACAGCCAAACCCACCACCAAAAACCACCAGCTGAGAACACGGCGGCTACCCAATCACACACGGCGGCTCGCTCTTAAAACGTGCCAATGACACAGCCGATCGACATCGACAAGAAGAAAAGCGTCTCGCTGCCCATGAGCCCGCTGGTGCTCTCACAGAACAACTCTGCCGCCTCCGAGTCCGACACCAAGGCCATGGCGTCCATCGCCCCCATCCTCGAGGGCTTCACGCCCAAGACTTCGTCCAGTGAGAACAACTCCCAGCTGCACCTGCCCCCACCGGCAGTCAACAACAGCGACGGCAGCGGCCAGTCCTCACCGGTGCGCAGGGCCTCCCAGTCCATCTCCAAGCGCCCACAGCTCCCGAAGATTGGCAAGATTGGTGTCTGCGCCATGGACGCCAAGGTGTTGAGCAAGCCCTGCCGCCAGATCTTGAAGCGTTTGATGGAGAACGGCGAGTTCGAGACTGTAATCTTTGGCGACAAGGTCATCTTGGACGAGGCTGTGGAGAACTGGCCCACCTGCGACTTCTTGATCTCGTTCTTCTCCAAGGGCTTCCCGCTCGCAAAGGCCATCAACTACGTCAAGTTGCGCAAGCCATACATCATCAACGACCTCGTGATGCAGCAGGCATTGTGGGACAGACGATTGTGCCTATGGCTCCTCGATGCCGCCAAGGTCCCAACTCCGGAGAGATTGGAGATCTCCAGGGATGGTGGCCCAAGAGTCAATGAAGAGCTCAAGGCCAAATTGAAAGAACAAGGAGTGGATGTGAAGCCTATCAAGGAGCCAGAATGGAGAATGATTGATGAAGACACTATCGCGGTTGACGGAAAGACATTATCCAAGCCATTTGTGGAGAAGCCAGTTGATGGTGAGGATCACAACGTCTATATCTACTACGCCAAGAAGGACGGTGGTGGTGGTAGACGTCTTTTTAGAAAAGTTGGTAACAAAAGTTCTGAGTTCGACCCAACTTTGTCACTACCAAGAACACAAGGGTCATATGTGTACGAGAAATTCATGGACACCAACAACTTTGAAGATGTCAAGGCATACACCGTTGGACCAAGCTTCTGCCATGCTGAGACAAGAAAATCACCAGTTGTCGATGGTATTGTGAGAAGAAACACACATGGTAAAGAGATCAGATACATCACGGAATTGAGTGATGAAGAGAAGGACATTGCCAAACATGTGTCCAAGGGGTTTGCACAGACCATTTGTGGGTTCGACTTACTGAGAGTTGGTGGAAAGAGTTATGTCATTGACGTTAACGGATTCTCCTTTGTTAAAGACAGTGATACCTATTACAACAGTTGTTCCAAGATCTTGAGAGATATGTTCTATGAAGCCAAGAAGGTCAGAGATGTGCGTAAGCTGGTTACACAGGAGGCGCCATCAGAGGAGAAGTCTCAGAAATGGATTCTCAAGGGTTTGGTGACGGTTGTCCGTCATGCTGATAGAACACCAAAGCAGAAGTTCAAGTACTCATTCAGATCTGCAATCTTCATCTCATTGTTGAAAGGCCACAAAGAAGAAGTCATTATCAGAGAGGTTTCAGATTTGGAGATTGTTCTGAAGGCAATCAAGATTGCTCAGGAACAGAAGATTGAAGACCCAACCAAGTTGAACATCTTAGCATCTACATTGGAGAAGAAGCTCAACTTCCCAGGGACTAAAATCCAATTGAAGCCAGTCTTGGATGATGATAACGAAGTTGAGAAGGTCCAGTTCATTCTCAAATGGGGTGGTGAAGCTACACACTCTGCACGTTTCCAAGCATCAGATCTGGGTGAACAGACAAGACAAGACATGGGATTGTTGAACAAGGACATTTTGGAAAACATTCAAGTCTTTTCATCTTCAGAGAGAAGAGTCTTGCTCTCTGCAAACCTATGGGCACAATCACTGTTGGATGGTGCTGTTCCTGATGGGTTTATCCAAGTTAGAAAGGATTTGCTTGATGATTCTAACGCTGCAAAGGATCTCATGGATAAGGTGAAGAAACAGCTCAAGCCACTTCTTAGAGAAGGTAAAGAGGCACCACCACAATTCAGTTGGCCACCAAAGATGCCCGAGCCATACTATGTGATCAAGAGAGTTGTTGAGTTGATGAACTACCATCATGAAATCATGGAGACCCATTGCAAAGAGGGCAACTTAAAAGATATGCAAGGTGGAGAATGGTGCTCTGGTGAAGACTCGGACTTGTTTGTTGAGAGATGGAACAAGTTGTTCAAAGAGTTCACTACAGTCGAGAAGGTTGACCCTTCCAAGATTTCAGAGCTTTACGACACCATGAAGTTTGATGCTCTTCACAATAGAGAATTCTTGGAGAAGATCTTTTCCCCGATCGATGCCATCAAGGAACCTCGTGAATCATCCTTGTTGATTCATGAATACCCAGAACACTTGAAGTTGTTCAAGAAGAATGAGTGTGAGCCAACAGATGGTGATCACCACTTCTTGTTCGATGACCAAATTTTCAAGTACTTGAGAGAATTGTACAAGCTTTCACAGGTGTTGTTCGATTTCATCTGTCCACAGGAGTATGGTATAACACAACAGGAGAAACTTGAGATTGGTCTCTTGACCTCCATCCCATTGGCCAAGAAGATTATCGGAGACTTGAACTCGATGATCACCAATGACAAACCAGGTCTCGTTGCATATTTCACAAAGGAGTCGCACATGTACACATTGCTCAACATTCTATATGAGAGTGGTGTTC
Organism: Petasospora maesae; assembly: GCA_030563305.1. Lineage (NCBI taxonomy): Eukaryota > Fungi > Ascomycota > Saccharomycetes > Phaffomycetales > Wickerhamomycetaceae > Petasospora > Petasospora maesae. Next base: position 308,613 of record JAKUBT010000001.1, read on the forward strand.
AGCTGTACATCAACAGAAACGACCTTCCGGAGTTAGATTACCTTTCACAGATCATCTTTGAGCTATATGAAGATAGCTCTGGTAAGAACCACTCGATGAGATTGAAACTCTCTCCAGGTTGTCATACGCAGGATCCATTGGACGTTGAGCTCGACGACAAGCATTACATTTCATGTATCCCAAAGATCTCACTTACAAAGCATTTGGATTTCGATTTGGTTACACAGAGTTTGAAGAACAAGTTCAAGAAGGTTTCTTTGCCAAAGAAGTTCACAGCTGTGAACATTACGAGTCCTTTGACGGAACCAAGAAAGTAGAGAGGACAGTGTTGTATATGTACTCAATGCCATCAGTTATTCAGTTATTTCACAACTAGTAAGCTTAGTCTAAAGTATCTCTAATCGTTGTAATTGCCGTCTAGGAAATTAATTAGTTGCCGAATTTGTGATGCGACGTCTAAGCTAATGCGCAACTTTGATCTTCAAACGCAATTTAGTTCCACACACCCAAGTTAAATGGGACTTTTCAATAGCTTTTCATGAAGCTAGAAGTCTTTAGTCTCTTGTAGTATGCTTCAAAGCGGGTATACATCACTTTTTTAAAATTTTCAGCAATTACCTAGCATCTAAGTTAAATCTCAATATGAGGATCATGACTCCATTTCCTGGAGAACTACTAAAATTTAAGATTGGTTTAAATACCTTAAGTTCTGCTGATTGACAGCTGAAATATATTCTCCTGGCTCCAAGGAACTCAAAGAAGTTACAAGTGCTCTTGTAAGCCCAAAATTGAGTGAATTAGGCAAGATCAAAGTTATGTAGCATGCATGATGTCCGGATGTTGGTTATGAGACCTGGTAGCCTCAAACCCCACATTTGACTCATGTTCCATTTCAAGACTAGTTATAAAGCTATTTTCACTCTCAAATAGAAAGACATTAATGGTGTGTTCTACAATGGCCTGGTTGTCTTATGAATATTACGTTGATGATGCAAGAAATCTTGTTAGTCCGCTATAGGACAAAATTTTCCATAGTGTACAAAGAAAGTAAAACTGTGTGCTAATTATTATGATGTGTTGATGGCAATGCAAGATCTCACACTCTAGAGAGTAGACAAGGAGTCAAACAGCACGGAGATACTCTCACCGTAGTGGTCTCTTCTGATACACTCAGCGAGAATTGGTGCAATGTCAATAGAGACGAGCTTTGGACAAGCCTTCTTCTCCGGTGTCAATGGGTAGGTATTCGTGACGACAACTTGGTCAATGTATTGAGATGCGTTCAACTGTTCAAGACAGTCATCAATGAACATACCATGTGTAGCAACGACATACACTTTCTTAGCACCACAGTTGAGACGACAGTGTTCAGCAGCTGCGATGAATGAACCTGGACGATCAATGAGATCATCGAGGATGATAACAGAGCGGTTTTTCACATTACCAACGAGTGTGATGATTTTCTCCTGTGCCAATTGTGCCGGTTCGTCATCTTCATCGGAGTCAGCAGCGTCATATGTACCACCGAGGGCATACGATGTGTGATCGTTGGCAATTGGTTCTTCACTTGATGGGACAGAGTCATCCTCGACAGCGGACTCTTCGGCGATGTAGTCGTCATCGACAACGTGACCTTGAACAACACGAGCAGTTTGTAATCCGTTTGCCAAGATGATGTTCTCTTCTTCGTCATCCTCGTCTCTCTTATTACTTGATCTTCTTCTTTCACGAGCAATGGATTGACGTCTCAATTTTTGTTCCTTCTCCAATTTCTGTGCACGCTTTTGCGTATAGAAATCTGTGTTTCTTCTTCTATCAGTGTGAATCATGGCGAAGTTGATCTTTAAGGAGTCAGCAAGGGCAGTGACTCTCTTTGTTCCACCAGGGTTCTTGGAAACAACAACGGCGTTCTCAAAGTCATCAACGTTCTCACGGATCCACTTGGCGAGGGAAGGCGCACCATAAAGGTTATCCACTGGCTTGGAGAAGAAGCCCTGCATCTGTGAGGCGTGGAGGTCCATGGAGACGATGTGGTCAGCGCCCGCCATGACGAGCAAGTTGGCAAGCATACGTGCGGTGATGGCACCACGGTGCTTCTTCATCTTGCTCTGCTTGGAGTATGGGAACTGCGGGATCACTGCGGTGATCTTCTTGGCTGAACCTCCTCTGCACGCTGAGATGAGGATGAGCAGCTCCATGATGTGGTCGTTGATGTCTCCTGAGCCACTCTGGATCACGTACACGTCCTCGTCACGCACGGAGACGCCAATCTGGACGGATGTCTCACCGTTGGCAAACTTCTTCAGTGTGCACGGTGCCGGTTCGACACCGAGTTTGGCACAGATCAGGGCACCGAGCTCTGGGTGGGAGTTTCCCACGAATACTTTGCACTTGCGCATGGCTCTGGCCAGCTGGTTGTGGGGCACTGTGGAGGCGGACACTGTGGGCTGTATCTGGTGGTGGGAGGAAGAAGCGGTGGTGCGAGAAGAGCGTGCTGCTGGTGGCCGGTGCTTCTGCTGCTGTTGCTTCTGCCTGTGGATTTGGCTGTGGAAGTTGGACTGGAACTTGGAGAGAGTTGAAGTTGCAGTTGGTGGAGTTGGTGAAGTTGATGATGTTCCCCCGGGATAAAAATTTTTGGTCGGAAGTCACACTGCGCGGGCGGCCGGCGAAACTGGCAGACTTCACAATTCCACTGTGCGGGGCCCTGGAGGAGTTGTGGTTCTGGTGTTTGTTTTATTGAGTGGAAGTGGATGTTTAGAGTGCAATTAGCCGTATTTAAGTGCCAATTCACCGGAGTTATCTCGCCCAGAAACCGTCCAAGTTGCGCTGCTCCACGGGCTGCTCCGTTATCTCTTTGGGCCGGCGGCGTTCTGCTGTGGTGGTGGTGTGGGCCTCGGAGCGCAACTTTTTGGCTTGAGAGTTCGCTTGTAGGTGTTCAATCCAGGTCTTCTGGGTGGTTTCTGGTGGTTCAATTGTGTTTAATTGCGTTAAATTGGGCCTTCTTTCACCCAAAATGTGGAGTTAGAAAGAGCCCCCAAATGCTCTCAGAGTCGTGGCCCTTACCAGATCCCCGAGACTCGTTTCCTCTGCTCTTCTGCTCATCACTTTTGCCTGTTCTCCACCAAAAATACTCTGAACGAAGGCACACACAGATCTCACACTCACAACTGTCCTAATCCACAGTATTAGCTACTGCACACATGTCTGACTTCACGAAAACAAAGTCGAGGCGAAGGCTACATAAAGTCCTGGATCCAGACTCCACCGAGCCCCAGGTAGTTGAGGCACTTTCCAACAACTTGTCCGCCAAACTTGACACATTGAAGAACACAGAGCTTTGTAAGAAGACCATCGAGACACTGAAGGACCACAAATTTACCAAAGTACGATGCCTGGCCCTAGGATCTCCATCACAGGAGGAACCAGCTCTGTACCAACTCGCGCTGCTCATCGCCATACTCGATGAGTTCAACATCGATCCAAAAGATGTGTCATTGTTCGACCCCGTATTCTCCAATTTGGATAGAGAATACTTCCATTCCAAGAAATATGTTGTCGAAGAAGAGTATGCACCCGAAGATGATGCGAAGTCCACTCTTTACTTCCTACCACACGCACCTTTATCGCTCACTGATACAATCATCAAGACCAACAATCCCAAGATCCTCCTTGCAAACAACGTCATCAAGCACACAGACAGATTCACCAAAGGCGAACTATACGAGAAACATCCTCTTATTTCCAAATTGGTCCATTTGCTTGACAAACTACCCTCCAAAGATGAGAACTCACCAAAGACTGAAGATCATGATGATGGATTCGAACAAGTGGTCACAAAGAAGAGAAACAGGAAGCAAAAGCTCAAGTTCACGGAACCGAAAATTGATTACGACAGCATTGAATCTTACTTCCAATCTCCCACTTTAACAGGCTTCAAAGAGTATGAAGAAGGTCCATGGCTGAACTCCTTCACGGATCTAGCATTTCACAAACTTGCATGACCCCCAAGCCAACATAGCATATAGCATTTAATCATGACAAAACTACAACCAAAGGAGAAAGAATTATCGTAAGCAAAAAAACAATCAATTATTATGAACAGTATTATAAGTTATAAAGTCAAATTAAACCCGAAGCCCAATTCCCAAACTGCATTGGAGTAACCAAGAAAAAACACACATCTCTCCAGTTCGATCGACAACACGTTAATGAATATGCTCAAATTTGCTAACACCACACTAGCAGAAATAATTTGAGAACAGCTTCACAGTTTGTCAAAGAAATGAAGAGATAATCAGCAAACAAAGTTTTATTACTCGTACTTCTCCCAGTTATCAAGAACGTTCTTCACAGCTTCAGACTTGGTCAAGTTGTAAACATCTTCAAAGTACTCCTTCGTCACCTCAAATGGCTTAGCGGTCAAGTTTGGAATGTACTTACCGATAAGCTTGTCAACCTTCACATTCTCCTTCAAAATGTTCTTCTGCAAGAACTTCTTGAATGGTTGAACACCACCCATCAAGTAACTGGAGTGGAATGGGACAGAGATTCCACGAAGTGGGATACATGCAAATCCTCTCTCCAGCTCAATTGGCTGTGGCTTGGCTGTAGACTTCTTGGAGATCTCATCAATGATCTCGTTCAAGTGCTCCTCAACCTTCTCCAAGGACATGGACTCTCTAAGCTTGGAGATGTCAATCTTCTGCAACTTGATGAAGTTCAAAACGTTGGTCAAACAGTCCAATCCACGCAAGTCACCAGCGGTAACGTACTGCTGGTTCTCAACGTTGAAGTTAACAATCTCACACAACCATTGGGTTCTCTTACCAACACAGTCAACGACAAAGGTCAAGGCCTCGTGAGAGAATGTTGGGGAAACTCTGGATGGGTTCACGGCAATCATACCATAGTTGGATCTTCCAAGGTCATCTCTTGGAACGGCAACCTGCATGGTCATACCTCTGTAGAAGACAACCTCAACAAGAGACTCAATGGACATAACCTCAGCAAGAGAAGCCAAAGATGCGTACTCACCAAGAGAGTGACCGGCAAAGACAACATCAGCCGGGATCAAACCCTTAGCTCTCAAATCCTCAAAGGCAGCCTTCTCCATCAAAGTCAAAGCTGGTTGTGTGAATTGAGTGGCAGAAATCAAACCACCTGGGGCCTTGAATGTGAAAGATGTGGTCTTGTCATCAATCTCCTTGAAGATCTTCTCAGAGACAATCTGACCATCAACAAGAGTCTCAAATGTCATCTTTGTGTAGTTCTCTCTGATGGCTCTACCCTTCTCACCACCAAAGTGGACAGTCAACTCCTCTGGGTTGTTCTTGACAATGTCAATGATGGAGAATCCGTATGTGTTCAAGAAGTGCACATCAGCTCTGTCCCAGACATCTCTGGCAACTTCAGACTTGTCGTACAAGTCCATACCCATACCTTGCTCCTGGGAACCCTGACCAGTGAAGACAAATGTGGTCAATGGTTGATCAACCTCAGCCTCACCGGACAAGACAACCTCCTCCTTCTCGTTGAAAGTCTCCACCTTGATCAATTTACGACCATTGATCATACCAACATGCTCCAAGCGTGTAACCAATGTGTCGTTTGGCAAGACCATACCGAGGAAGTTGACCTTGAAGGCACGAACTCTGGAAGAAACAGAATCAGCAGCCCATGACTCAACAAGAGCACGAACAGCAGCAGATGAGTACATACCATGTGTGATTGTACCTGGCAAGTTGGCGTACTTGGAGAAGACACGAGAAACGTGGATAGGGTTGTAATCACCAGAGACAACAGCGTATGGCTCGTTGGTACCTGGGGAACGGGTCTCCACGGAGGCAATTGGGATACTGTTCTCGAACTTGACCATCTCCTCAACGGCAGAACCGTTTCTGGTCAAGTAGTCAATGACTGGGTTACCGTGAGATTCACCAGCCTCGTACTCAACAGAACCAACCTGGATCACTTCCTTACTTGGCAACTCAAGCAAAACCTTACCAACAGACTGAACAGAGCTGAAGACGGTCATGTTCTTGTACTCGTACTCAGACTCTATCTCGAACGTCAAAGTCTGGTTCAAGATGTCAAAGGAAGAGTCCAAAGAGAACCACTCCTTAGACTTCAAGACAGCAAGGTCCTTAGCAGACTTGATGGACAACTTGAATGGAGCCTCAGTGACCTTGGAGAAAGTGTTCTGGAAGTCCTTGTACTCACCTCTGTAGAAGAAAGAGGAAGCAACTTCAAGAACTGGCTTGCCCTCCCTGGAAACGATACCAACAACCTCAACAACCTTACCGTTGTCCTGGTTCAAGACAGACTTGATCTCAGCAGAGGTAGTGACAGTGTCATCCTTAGCCAATGGAGCCTCACCTGGGTACATCTTGTAGGAGTTGGACAAGTGAACCAATCTCAACAAATCACCATCAACAGTCTTTGGGAAGATAGCCTTGATGATAGCCTTCCAGCCAACAACGATGGCAAAGTCCATTGGAGCCAACTGCTTTCTACCTGGTCTTGGAACGAAGTCCTCACACTTGTTACCAACAGCATGTGTGAACTCGGCAATGTCCTGAGAAGTAACAGTGACCTCCTCACCAGCAATTGGCTTGTGAACATCAATGTCAATGTTGTATGGCTCAGAGAACCACAACTTCCAGTAGAATTCCTTGATTCTGTCGTTTCTGTTCTCAGTGATCTCAAGGATTGGAGCGAAACCATCCTGTGGGTTGTACTTGTAGAGCAATGGCAAAGCAACAGGCTCCTTCTTGACATTTCTGGTCTCGATCAAAGACAACTCAATGGTGTTCTCATCCAAAGCCTTCAAAGTAACAACTGGAACGGTCTTACCCTGGATTGGCTCAGAAACAGTGATGACGGTCTTGGATGGCTCATCTGGGTACTGAATCTCAACAACAACACCCTTAGCTGGAGACAGAACCTGTCTAGCTGGGTTGGCAACAAAGTTGGAGCCCTGAATGACACGCTTGGTGGAAATGAAGGCATGTCTCCAAGAACGCTTTGGTCCAGCCAAGAGCTTGAACCAAGTCTCCTCATCAGTAAACTCAGAAGCGTTGTAGATGACGGAGTTACCTGACTGAGCGTGGTCGTATGAAACCTCAACTGGCTCCTCACCACCGAAGTACTCAACAACTGGGACCTTAGCAATGTCACCACCGTAAGACTCCTTCAACAACTTCTCAATGTGACCATCGTGGATACCATCCAAAATGGACTTGACTGGCTCGTCAACAACGTTGGTGTACTGAGCGGCAACTGGACCGTGAAGAATGCAAGTTCTCTGAACATCCTGGTCAACAACAGCCTCCAAGTCCTCAGACTGCCACAAGGAGTCCTTCTTGAAGAACACCTCGAATCTGGAGTCCAAAACTGGAACGAATGGAACTGGCTTCTGAGCTGGGTTGGTACAGAGCATCAAAAAGTAGTCAACATCCTGCTGGTTGATCAATTGGGTCTTGGCAGCTGGGTATGCAGCGAAGACAGTCTCAATAGCAGCGTCTGGCTTCTCAAGGACAGCAAAGTTGGCCAAGACAGAAGTGGTAGCCTTAGTAGTGAAACGCTCTTCAACACGTCTCAAGAACTGACCAACAAAGTTTCTCAAAGAAACATCAATCCATCTCTGAGAACCTCTGATGTACATCAACTCAACCAATCTGAGGGCAATCTGCTCGTAGGTAAGATCCTGCAAGTCGTAAACCTTACCGTTGATAGTAGCGAACCATGGCTTCTGGAAGTCAGCATTCAACTTCTGGATGATGTAGTCCTTCTTCTTGTCCAAGGCGTCCTGGAGCTTACCCTTTGGCAAGTTGAAGATGGTGTTGTCCATCTCATGCCAGAGCATAACACCACGAGTGGCAAGCTTGTGGATTGGTTCACCCATCTCAGATCTTACGGTGATGATACCACCAGTTGGCTTCTTGTAAGTCAACTCCCACTGGGAGTCTGGAATACCTGGAGCAGCAGCAATAGCCTTCTTAGCATCTGGAGAGGTGAAAGCCTCCTTGGCAATCATGACTCTGGAACCGGTCAAAACACCATCGAATGGCATTGGTGGGTAGTTGAACTTGGTGGACCATTCACCAGTCAAGTATGGGTATGTGTCCTCAGCAGAACCGAATCCGGAACCAGCAATCAAAGAGATGTTAGAACATCTTCTGATCTTGGAGTACATCTGCAAGATTGGAGCGTGGAAGTCCTCGAAGGAGTGGTGACCACCACCACGACCACCAGTCCACTGCAAGACAATTGGGAAGGTTGGGTGAGCCTTAGCAATGGCAATAGCCTGTGAGATGGAGTCAACAGAACCTGGCTTCAATCCCAAGTGAGTCAAACCAAGAGTCTCAATGTACTCAGTGGCAACATCCAAGGATGGAACACCAGCACCAATAGACAAGGACTGAATTGGGAATCCCTTCTCTCTGAGCTCCTTGATCAATGGAATACCCCACTGGAGCATTCTTGGGTTGACGTAAATCAAGTTCATACCAACACCGGTACCTGGTGGAACCTGAGCAACGACTCTCTCCAAAGCCTTGGTGAATGAAGCTGGGTCAAAGTAACCACCACCAGCAATCTCAATGTGGTAACCAGCGTTCAAAGTGGCAGCAACAAAGTCTGGGTGAACAGTGGTTGGAGTCATACCTGGAACCAAGATTGGAGCTCTTCCGAGAAGTCTGGAGAACTTGGTGTCAACAAAGACCTTACCGGCCTTGGTCTTAGCAAGCTTTGGTTGGTACTCAAGCAACCAGTTCTGAGCGTACTTGACATTGTCCTCCAAGTCGAACAACTCCTGTTTGTATCCGAACTCATCTTCTGGAGAAACGTCCAAGACACCAGCAATGATTACACGGACACCAGTTCCGTCCTTGTTTCTGTGTGTCAAGACACCGAGACCAGAAGCACCACCTGGACCGAAGTCGAGGATGTGAGTGGCCTGGAACTGAGTAGCCTTCTCCCACTTAACTTGCAACTTAGTGATGAGCAAGTTCAATCTGTTGATAATGGAACCGTTGTACTCTCTCAAGTCAGAACCATCGTGGGTGTCGTAAACTGGGATCTTCAAGTCAGCAACGTTGAACTCCAAGCCCTCTCTGGCCAAATCGTCCTCAATCAAAGTGTAAGCCTCATCGAGCAAGTGAGAGTGGAATGGAGATGTGATTGGCAAGAATCTGTTGGCAAATTTGAGCTTTCTCTCAGAGTATGGAACTCTGGCCTGGTCCAATCCAGATGGAGCCTTAGCCTTTCTCAAAGTCAAGTTCAAACCGTAAAGAGACTGTGGTGGACCAGAAACGACCAAGTTTCTAGCACCGTTGACCAAAGAGATGGCAATGTGCTTTTCCTTTGGCAAGTGAGCGTTGGTCTGATCAACGTAGTCCTGGACCTGCTCCTCAGACAAACCACTGATGGAAAGCATTGGAGATGGATCACCTTCACTGTTCTCAACGGAATCCTGCAAGATTGATGGAGCAAGAGCGGTGTTTGGGTAAACCTGGTAACAACGAACACCAGTGTAGAACAAGAAAGAGACAGACTTGTCCAGGGCGACGAAGAAAGAGTCCCATGAGTCGGACTCAGCAATAGCCAAGGCAGTGGTCAAACCCTGGGAGTGACCAGTGGCACCGGACAAGTACTCTCTGAACTCACCTGGAGTCATACCAAGAATACGAGCGGTAACAGCGTAATGAGCAAGCTGCATAACACAGATCAATGGACAAGAAACTGGAATCAAGAGCAAGTACTCGTTAGATGGGGTCTTATCCTCGTTCTCCAACCAAGAGATCAAATCGAATCCCTGTGTGTAGATCTTGTCAACGCCTGGAGTGGCTCTGACCAAGGCATTCAACTTGTCAGCAGCGGCCTTGATGACATCTGAAACGAGTCCATTGTACATGTTGTACAACTCTCTGAGCTCCTCAAAGTCTGTGTTACCCTGACCACCGAAGATGGCAACGATGGAAGCCTCATCGTGGAGGACATTTCTGAGCAAGGCAGAGTCGTATTTCTTGAATGGCTTGTTGCCTGCAATTCTAGCACTGAAGTAGTTCTTAACAACAGCCTTAGCCTTCTCCAATGTAGTTGGGTATTCCTCAGAGGCCAGAAGTCTTGATGCAACGGTGTGGATCTCGGATCCGTTAAGGAATGCAGTCTCAAACTCGGCAAGAACCAAGAGCAAGATCTGGTCGAATTGGCCAGAGACATTTGGGTCAATCAAGTTTGCAATGTATCCCAAGAATGCTGAGAGCAACTCAGTTGGAGAAGCTGGCTCTTCTTCACCTGCAAAGCCCTCGGTGACATCTGGGAGCTGCTTGGAGAACTGTTCCTTGAGCTCGTTTCCGACGAAGAGCAAGTTGGTTGGGACCAAGAGTGTGTACTCAATGGAGCCATGTGTGAGGGTCAATGGTCTCAAAGATGAGTTTGTGTGATTTGGGGTGTAGACACCGGCCATTTTTGTGTATTTGCCTGGAGCTGTTGTTAGTTGTCTGGATCTGAAGTGGAAAGAAAAAGGGGACACAACCAGGGGAGGGGATCTCTGGACGCGCACTGGGCGGCTACTCACTGTGTGGATGCAAGAGACAAACGGGTGTGGAAGATGTGTGTATGGGGTAGATGTGAAGCAAATGCTCGTGTTGACTGCTGGATATTCACTCGTGGATACTCCCTGTGTGTGGTGTGGTGTAGGAGAGTGCTTCGACGGGCGGGTAAATGGCTGTCAGATCAGAGGCAGATGGGGGCGAAGAGCAAAAGCGTATGGACAAAAGCGTGTGGTGTGGTGCGTGCTTGTGTGTGTCCGTGGGCGAGCTCTGTGGGCAATTGCAACAGGGCGGGAGGGTTTGTTCTTGTCCTTTCGAGTTGGTGGAGCAGTGAGGAAGAGGATATCTGGCGATGACTTTTTCCCTTCAGCTGCCCGCGTCAAAAGTGTCAACAGAGAAACAAGTCGGAGGAAGTGTTCGCGTGCAGTGTTAGCGCTAGAGCCCGGATTTTTACGTGCTCTTTTGGACAGTGGGGCCTGTGCTACTATATGTATTCTCTTGTGCCAATCAACGGTTCTACAAGTGTAAATTGATTGCCTACACACGCCATAGCGCCCGCCAGAAGCTGCCCAAACCCACGCCTCATCGCCCCCGACCCGTGTTGGATGGAGCTCAACGCGCACAAAATGTTGGGCGTTGGGGGGCTCGAGTGCGCGGGAGCGTGTGCGCGTACCGGGGCACGAAATCTCGATTTCTCGAGGCACAGATTCTCAGCCCATCGCTCCTTTTTTTTGTTGTGCTGTTGTGCGTTGTGCTGTTGTGCTGTTGTGCTGTTGTGCTTGTGCTCTGATGTGCTCCGTGTTGTGTGGGCTTGTTCCTGTTGACATGGGCCTCTTGGTCACATCGCCCCGCTCGTTCTGGTGGTGTTGGTGATGATGTTCCTCTTGTTCGCCTGTCCTGTGCCACGATGGGGGACAACAAAGGAACACGCCCATTCGGCCCCTAGATCCTCCACTGTGGCTAACTAACCAACAAGAGTCGTCATGCTAGACATCCAGAGTACACACATCATAGTTTGCAGGCCTCAACTAAGCTGTTACGGCCTTAAAAATGCTCCCCCTGGTGCCCAAATTCCCACGAGCTCTGCCACATTCGCGTCTCTACGGCCGAAAGCCCTATGACGGTCAGCCGCGCCATCTCTCAACAGATAAACTCGAAAAGCGCGAATTATAACTTGAGGGATTTAAGATTACATAATCATAGGTGCTTCCTTTGATTATGTAATCTCCCCCCCCTGGTTCGCGCAACACTCCCCGCGCCCTGGTTTGTTCACAGCGCTAGATCAACCACAGGAACATAGGCAGAGAAGAAGACCAAGAGGCAGCCACCAGGTATCAATTCAGCGCCAATGGGGAGGAGAGAAATGGTCGATGAGCGCGAGACGAAGCGGCAGAAGGTGGGAGACCTTACATACACGGACATTGTTCAGCTGCTCCAGGGTCTGGGAAGCCGACATGTGCACAGTGGACAGGACACCTTCGCCACGGAGGACGCCCTCTCCATCTCATCTACCGCTACCTCCTTCGTTGCTGCAGTGGAGACAGTTCTGGAAAGAGCGCCTACTCAGGGGCAGCTTCAACGGTGGAAAGGTACCTGCACAGATTCCCGGATGCTCGCTGCCCTGGTGTCAGACCAGCACATAGCTTTGGCTGTGCAGCTCAAGAGTGCCTACCTGGCTGGCCATGTACCCATCTTCGACAAGGGTCCTGGAATTCAAGGGCAGGAACCCAGACGCCATTGATAAAGGTGGACTATTGGACCCATTCATGGCGAGGTTTGCCGAGAAGGCCCATATGTTTCTGCAAGAACTGCCCAAGATCAACAACGAGGAGTTCTTGAGAAGAGCCACTGCAACAACGATGTCTCCACAGAGGACCTTGCACACATCGGCCAGGGCAAATACCAAACCATTGTCACGGAGTTGATATATTTGAGATTCTCTGATCCAGTGAAAGTCATGAAAATCACCAATTATTTGTTCTCTAATGATCTGGCGGCTCTTTGGTTCAGGATGTACTGACTGGCTACGGACACCAGAACAAATCCAGCAGTGACATTTTACAAGTACATTGGAGCGCTATCTCTGACAATTCTACCATCAGCATTTGCACAGAAGATGAATACAGTGTTTTCAGTGTTGATTGAGCCTATGGTTATGCAATTTGATACAGAAAGTGTTGCCAAGGAATCGAAGGGTGGACTTGAGAAGAAGGCATCCAATGTCAAGTATGACACAATCCATACGTCAACAGTCAAGAAGTCCACTAAGTTCTTGCTTCATGCAACACTTGGCGAAAACGAAACCAAGGTCTTACTTGGGCAGGGCTCTGGTGATACAGAAGAAGAAGCTCAGCTCCATGCCGCTCATAATGCCATGTCAAACCCATCACAACTTGGGAGACTGATTGCTCAACATACCGAAATAGAGGAAAATCTCAAAGAGAAGGCAAAGGCAAAGGAGTCAGCATCACGAAAACAAAGTCATACAGCTACCCCTGTACAAAATCACGAGCGTTCTTTCCAACCCCAGCCCCAACAACAACAACAACCCCAACAGCAATATCCATCACATGCCCCACCACCAGCATACCCAGCACAACCTGTACAGGTACAGAAATACCACTACAACCAAACCCCTCACCAAGCGTACCAACAACACCAAAAATCTGCACAGAGTGGTCCGGGCTCTTTCAGTGCTGCCTTACATCATGAACATCCATTACGATCTGACAAAGATCCCCTTTGCACCAGATGCAGTTGATGATGCCAGTATCTATAAGACTTCAAAGGAGACACTGAATCGTTTGCTTATCGACTCAGGATACGATGCAGCCGAGTATAAGACCACAAAGGAGTCCAATTCCGAAGTTCAAGTGGTTTGTATCGTGCAGAATGCATTCATCGCAAGGGCTAAGGCTACGAATAAGAAAAAGGCAGGACAGATGTGTGCTCAGTTTATTCTCAATTATCAGGAATACTTCATTGAGAAGATTGACCAGGCAAAGAAGACCAATATGAAGAACAAAGGATTGGTGCCTTGAAAACTGCAAGCTGCAGTGGTTGCTAATGATAGAAGACATGATCATGTGAGATCGTGTCGATTACAATTTGCTATACAAAACTTTGATGTCACAATAATATGTTTGATTTATAAGAGTGTAGTATTATGTACAGGCAACTAAAGCTTGATTCCAATGTGGATGGCAGCAATACCAAATGTGAGGTTCTCATAGCCTGGTTCTGGCACATAGAAGCCAGCCTTCTGGATCATACCCTTGAAGTCTTCCTGCTTTGGGAATTTCTGGATGGATTCGACAAGGTATTGATATGAGTCGTAGTCGTTGGCAATTGCCTGTCCAAATATTGGAAGGAACTTGGACCAGTTTTGATAAACGGTGTCGACTAATGGGTTGTCCACTTTGGAGAATTCAAGCACACCAATGACACCACCTGGTCTAAGGATTCTGTATGCAGTGTTGAGACCAGCTTGAATGTTGGTAAAGTTTCTGATACCAAATGACACGGTGTAAACGTCTTTACTGTTGTCTTCGATCTTATCGAGGATCTCACCATTTTGCACGAGGAACTGGATACGTGGATCTGACTTGTAGTGGTTCAAGGCGCATCTCTTCTCACCTTCAGCAAGCATGTCCGGGTTGATATCCACCACGGTCATAGTGGACTTGGTGTCGTTGAAACGGGCCTTGGCGTGGTCCAAGAGACCGAATGCAATGTCTCCAGAACCACCAGCAACGTCGATAAAGTCCAATGGGCGGGATCCGGGTCTGGCACCAGCATCCAACTTTCTGATGAAGTGGTCCTTCCACAGTCTGTGAACACCCACTGACATAACGTCGTTCATGACGTCATATCTGGATGCAACGGAACTGAACACCTGTCCCACAAGCTTCTCCTTCTCTGATTCCAACACGGTTTTGGCACCAAAGTGGGTTGTCTTTTGTTGGTGCGTTGCTGGGTGTGTGGAGAACTGTGCCGTAAATCCGGCTCTAAGAGCCCATTTTGAAGGCTTCAAAGCCTGGGAAGCCACGGACTTCGATGTTACAGATCCTCTGAGCATTTGATTGGACGCAGCGGAGGTTCAATTGGGCGTGCGCGTTGTGCCTCTGGCGGTTGCTGTTGGTGAAGTTGGAGCCCCCGTCTGATCGCTCAAAAAACAATCCGGCCGATGAAGCGCGAACTTTGGCCGAGCTGATGTCCCTGACATTGGGGGCCGGGGCCTTTGTATATGGTCGTTTAATAGAGAAAATCGGTGAAATGGCAGTTAAAACCATGTTTAATGAGTAGAGCGTGACTATTTGGTTACACTTTGGTAAGTGTTCCCGGATTATTGCCCTTTCAGAAGCTCACAGAAGCGTCCTCGCTGCCAACGGGCTTCCAAAATCAGGGCACGTGACCCGGTTTTGTGGTTCTGGACGAGTGCATCTTCTCCACAAACAAGATCCCATCGCTTCTATCATCAAGTGATTCTGCCTTTCTACCTGTCCAGATGGTCATTTTCTCACATTTAACGGTCATCATACACCCAGTGAGAACCTCTTGCTAACCACACAATGATCACACGGCCATTCCACGCCTTTTGCCTCGCAGTTGCACTGCTCTCAGTCACAACCGGTGCATTTCCTCTACCCGTTCCATACGACGAAACAGAGCTCACCAACCCGAAGACACTCAATGAGCTTCCAGAAGCCTCGCAGTTCACCACACAATTGCAAGGTGAGTTGTCCTCCATGAAACTATTCAGGCCCTTGGGTGAGGACGAGTCAGGACACCACAGCCAGTATGAAGGAGATCATGATATCTTCATCATCCCAAAAGGCCAAATCACCGAACGGACGTTGAATTCATTGGGTTACAAGGACTTGGTGAAGTATTCAAAGAAGTTCAGGTACAAGACTCCTCATGTCAAGTCCCATTTGGATATCTTGGTCCCGGAGAAGGCAGTTCCTTACTTCATCTTCAACACTTCTGACCCGCTCAACGTTCCAAAGTCGCAGTCCAGAGAGGAGTATGCCAACTTCATCGACAATACTGCACCTTTTGCACTTCCAGAAGTGTCTTCCATGATTGATTACCTGTTGGTGTTGCGTATACCGGAACAAGGTGTGTTTGATCCAGATGCCTTGACGAACAACGTGTTGACTGCAAGCAGTGCCAAGATACCAATGCTCACGCATGCAGTGAGGGAAGGTGTGCCCCTGATTGTGTTCTTGTTCAAGAGCGGTACAGAAGCAGTTCAGTCCAATGACCCAGGCGTGTCGTTGATTGGCACACACAAATTGGCAAGTGAGCACGGTTTGAATGCATTCTTCGATACTTTTGCTCAGACATGGTCAGAAGACCTAAGTATGAGTCAGTTGGTCCATGGTGTTTTCTGTACACTCAATGTTGCTTCCCAAAAGCAAAGCTATTGCATCAAGATCCAAGAAGACATGACCAATTTGGTATTGTTCCCAGCATATGACCAGAGAGAGGGTGTTGAGAAGTCCCGAATTTCGAGCAAGAAAGAGCTGCTCCAGAAACGATCTGATCGCTTGAATCCTCACAAGAATCGTGTTGTCCAGGAGGGGACAGTTGAGCAGTTGGTGATACCGTTGTCCATTGTGAAAGAAAAGCAACCAAGTTTCGAAGATCGGGGATACACACCTCGTAAGACAGTCTTGGCTGACACACAGGGGAAAGATGTTCTGAAACAGAGGTTGGAACGCCGTGATAGAGGGGAGCACACCGGGCTCAAGAAGAGCAAGATGGACGAGATCAAAGGACATTTGGAGGACCGTCTTCTGCAGAAAAGACTCAAGAAGGAGAAGAGTATCCGCCTGAACCCTCTGGCATATGTTGTTTCCAAGACCAAGGAGGTAGAAGAGACCGAGGATTCACCACGCCTCCAGAGAGCCAAGGATCGTACCAGTAAGATCCTGGTCAAGAAGCAAAAACAGAGAGTGAAGGTTCCCCAGAGTCGTTTGAACTCGCCTTTTGAATCCGAGAGGGAGTGGGACAGGAAGGTGAAGCAGCAGCAGCAGATGGCCAAGGAGCAGCTGCCAGTCAAGTTGGAGTCAGTTGCAACACATAACGAACACCAGAAGCAGGGCAGCAAGCCAGAGAATGGTGCTCGTGACTGTGAGCCGATCACCTGGTTCAATGTCTTCCACCACAGCGTTTTCGGGAAGACCAAGTTTTGTGGAATGAGCTGAACGAGGGAGTGCTGTCGTTGTTTTACTAGTAGCCGTTGATGTTGATGGCCGGCACAGTTTGCATGCTGATCAATGTGCATGTCACGTGCCACTCTATAAGGTACCACGCCGTAGTGTTGTAGCCGAATAACTGGAAGATCTAGTAGTGGCTCTACAGGAAATCTAGTATACGTAGACGAATATCCGAGTATAAGAGCACATGGTATAATTTAAATAACAAAAAGGCTTGTGTGTGAAGCCTGGATCTCAAAAGCAGAGACCTGAAAAGAATGTGACAGAAAGAGTATGCAAGTCGAAATTCAGAGTGTATGGAAATGAGTGTAATTGAGCAAAAGCCGGCAAATCAACTTTGTTGAGTAATGTTATCAGAGTCTGTTTTCGTTGTTTTGTCTTGCCCTAGCGTATGGGTTCTCGTATGGATTACTCACAAAGTTTGCTGATGAGTTGTTCGTGCCGTCGTCATTATAGAAACCCGAGCCATGGTATGCTGTATCTGAAGTGAACGATACACCTTGAGGTTTCGAAAGAGGTTGTGTTCCATACACTGCACTTGCAGGTTGCACAAAGTTGGAACTGCTTAATGAGTCTGCACGATCTCTTGGGATGTTGGACTGTGGGAACTTGGAAGATTCCTCACTGTCAGACTCTTGCATGTGTAGTTGTCCTGGCTGTTGACCGGAAAGAACAGACTCACCAAGAGCCAAGAGTTCAGTATCCTTCTTATCTGACTTTTCCAACTCTGTTGTTCTTGGAATGAATGACACACGGTCATCCTTCATTGGCTGGTATCTTGTGTCTGGGTTTTTGTAGACGAGTGCCAACACACATGTGACAATTGTGAAGATCAAGAGGAACAGGGCAAAGACCGCATTCAAAACGAAGAGCACAACAGCGGAAACAGATGAGACAACAGCTGGTTGACGGAACACATTGGAGAAGAACATGAACAAGATGGAGTTGATCAAAGAAACAAGGTGGACCAATATGTTGAAAACGTTTGTTCTCTTGTCCATGTATGGTCTCTTCCAGCATAGGGCAACAAAGTAAATCAGTTCAACGGCAAAGACGATGACTGCTTGTGGTTTTCCATGTTCTTGCATCAATGCAACAAAGATAGAACGAAGGAAAAGGTATGACAAGACGACAACCAACCACCAATACTTCTCAGCTTGGAATTGCACGTACAAAAATCCGAATCTGTTGAGAACCTTGGAGTCACCATACAGCAAATAAGCTGGTGTCTTGTACTCTCTTGTTGACTTTCTTCCAATCATGATCACTCTAACGGCACCATAAAGCATCAGACCTGCAACAATAACAAGCATGAAAGCGGCAACAACAACGATGGCTACAGAGTCACGTTCGGTGAATTGCCAAAGGGTCAAAAGTGAGATCTGTGGGAAAGAAATCAGGGCCAATCTGAATAGAGTACCCTTGATGATTGTGGACCAGTGCTTTCTGAACTCTTGGAACTTGTGCTGCTTCATAGAACCAGACCTGATCAAGATCTCAACGAGTCCCTTGAATGAGATGATGAAAATCAAAAGAACAAACAAGAAGAAGAGGAAGAAAACAATACCGGTGAGGAAGAAGTTTGAAATCTCAATTCCTGCCAAAAATGAAACTCTTTGGATACCTCTCAACATCAGAACCTTGGAAGTCAAATCATCAGTGTTACGCTCATCGGTGTTGATAAGAGATGAGTCCATGATTTCGTTGTCGTATGTGAGCTCGGCTCTCTTGGTGAAGTGGTTGACCAAAGTTGGTCCAACTGCAGCCAATGTATCGATGAAGTTTCTCTTTTGAACGGCAATGGAGAGCACAGATGCATTCTTCACAACAACGGTAGATTCACCACCAGTGGCTTGGACATACCAAGAGATGGCCTTTTGCATGAAACTGGCTGTGATGATACCCATAGACCACTGGAAGTTCTGGCACCAAGCAGCGGCGATTGGTGGGACTTTGGAGACACCCATCATTGAGGTGATGCACAAGTTCTGGAAGTAGACGAAAAGGGAGATGGAGTTTGAGGCAATGTGAGCAGCTGTGTTGGAGTGTCCAATAACTGAGACAATACCAGATGTGACAAGACCAAGACCTGAGATTGCTGCGATTGGCCATGCGGCGTACTTGGTCTGGACTGTCTTACCGTTGGACAGAGTGGCAGAGACACAGGCAAGTGGAGTGTCTGTGTCGTTGGATGAGTAAGCAATCACTTCGACACGGGCATCGAGGTCTGGAACGGTGTATGCAATACCTGGAATCATGTCTGCGATCGAGTCGGAGACCTTGTAGGAAGATGAGATATCGATACGAGAGGAACCAGAGGACAAAGGACACAGTTCATCGAATCCAAGATCACAGAGTTCGTAGTTCTGCTCGATGATGTTCAGTCCATAGACGATGACGGTGATTTTGGCTGTGATATATCCGGTGATGGTGGTGACGGCATTCACGTCGAACACAACAGAACTGTTCGAAGGGAAGAACTTGACGTCGAAGTATGTGGCAGTGAGCTGGGAGTTGGGCATGCATGTGAGCAGCGATGATGTTTTGATGTACTTGCCAGCGACGGCGCCCTGGACGAAAAGCCACAGCGTGAGCAGCAGCCTGAAGAACTGCATTGCTGTGTGATGTGTAGCGAGTTCTGACTTGGTGGAGTGTTGTTCTTCAGGGGCTTTCTGGTGGATTCAGATGAGCAGGGACGAGGGGGTGAAGCGAGGCTGTGTGGACAGCACTTGGCTAGGCGGTAACGAGAGCGGGAAGCGGGAGAAGGCCAGAAAATGAGAAATCTGCTGGGCGTCTGAGGTAGCCAGTGTGTAGAGATCGTGTGCACAGTTGAGCGGCTGTTCGTTTGTGGTGAGTTGGCGTGTGCTTCTGGTGCTGATGTGCTGTATCAACCCGCAATTTCGCCTTGTTTTTGTTTGTCCTTTTTGGCTGCTGAGAAGAAATTCGAAGCAGATCGCCGTCACCGATCCCGTTTCAAAATTTCGAAAGGAACCGGTCACGTGTCTTGGGGCTATTTTTAGAACGGTTTCGCGCTTTTTTCTGGCTGCGCAGCCCTGGCCCGCCGGGATTCTGATTATGTCAGATCTTATGTCAGCGGATTACGTACACGGAAATCTTAGCGCTGATCATCATCCCTCATGAGCTCCCTCTTGACAGCTTCTCTTTGATATGAATTTCAAGTCATCAAACTACTTATGAAGTGAGTTATACTTGTGTGGGCATCTGTCTTGTCTGACCAATTACTAACAGTCCTTTTGAATAGCCAAATCAAAAGCATTTCCAGGCTCAACGAACAGGAGCTACAGAACAACGTGCCCACCTCAGCGTCATGGCATCAAGAATACAAAGACACAGCATACATCAACTTTGGAGGACTACCCTATGACCTAACTGAAGGAGACGTCTTGATCATATTTTCTCAGTACGGTGTCCCAGTACATATGAAACTGGTACGAGATAAGGAATCTGGAAAGTCCAAGGGGTTTGGATGGTTGAAGTATGAAGACCAACGAAGCACGATATTGGCTGTTGATAATTTGAATAACACTAAAGTTCTGGGAAGAGTGATACGAGTGGACCATGCATGGTATGATGAGAAAGAGCGGGATGAAGAGTACGAGGCAATGCTCCAGGAGGAGCTAAAGAATGATATTGCAAACCCAGAGGAAGTGAAGGAGGTTGTAGAGACCAAGGTGGAGACTTCAAAAGATGATGAGTTTGCCGATCCGTTGTTGTTGATGCAAAAGACGAGTGAAGATAAAGAGAAACGTCACCACAGTCATAGATCAAGTGGGAAACATAGCTCACATAGATCCTCTCACAGATCTCGGAGAGATGAAGATGATAAAGAGAAGTCATCGCGTGATCGTCATCATCATCATCGTGAAAAGGATTACAGAGACCGTGAAGAGCACAAGAAGAGTTCAGCAACAGACTGAAAGGGACTACACGTTCCCTCTATAACGATTAATAAATAATAAGACTGGTGGTATTTACAGATAGTAGTCAGTCAATTCCCTCGAGCTCCACTTCGATGCCAATGGCGGTCTGAAGCTCCCTGCGTAGCACATCACCCAGCGACTCCTGTGTTCTCAAGGAGATCCACTTCCCGTCAATATGGTCGAATCTGTCCGGTCCACTGATGGGACTGGAGAGCCAGATCTGCTTGTTCGGAGGCTGTTTGTTGATGACGTAGGACCCATTTGGGGAAAGCTCCAGCGATAAGACACCCTGCGAGTACTCCGCATCGATCACTGGGAAGTCCTCCGACAGGACCTCCAGGTGGTCCACCAGGTTCTCCAGATACGTATCGGAGATGCGGTGGTACTCCCGCGTGGAGAGCTCTTCAACCTGCTGTGGGAGGGCGTCTCCAGAGGTGGTTGTGACCGAGTACGTTCTTGCTGCGGTGATCGTGATGGCGGTGGCTCCTGTGGCTGCGGTGGAGCTGAGCGCTGCGGAGAGTCGGTGCGCCTGTGCTCTCCCCAGTGAGCGTGCCAGTGTGTGTGCAGACTGTGCAATGAGTGGGCGGAACATGGTGGTTACTTGTTATTTGTGTGCCGTTGAGCTGTGGATTTGCAATGGAGAGAACCGAGAAATTCAGGCCAATTCTGCGCGTTGATCATCGGAGTCTCCGGGATTTTGGATTTTCTCTGCCACTCACCAACACCGGAAAACAAATCAAATCAAAACAATGAACCATGAACCACAACTCGTAACCACTCACCGGAACAACACACTACACGCAAACGCTGCACAGAATGTTCGCTAAGGAGACCTGGTCGCTGATCATCATCGTGCTGCTGGCGCTGCTCCTGGTCACCGTGGGCTTCCTGCTGCCGGCCATCAACGGCCTGGGCAACTTCAAGGCCCGCCCGCACAAGCGGAGCCATCACAAAGAGGACCAGGACACCTCCCCGGAGCAGGAGGAGTACCAGGGCTACCTCCCACCGGATGAGCTCAAGAGACGCGCCGAGTCCCAGAAGAAGGAGTCCAGGCTCAAGAGACTGCAGAAGAACCTCAATATCACCATGGAGGACGCGCCGCTCAGGTTCTCGTCCGCGTCTGGGGCACAGGCAACGTCGCTCAGAAGAAGAGGCGCAAGAAGGGCAGAGCCTGTGGACCGGGATCCTTCCGAGTTCGACTTCGACCTGGACCAGCTCATTGCGGATGGTGAGAAGGAGGACCGTCTGGACAAGGAGGAGGAGTTCAGGGCAAGAGCTGCAAAGACCACCGAGCAACTGGAGGAGCTCGTTTAATGGCAACACCTTAATTAATGGCATCTACACGACCAAATTGTTCTTTTTCTTTTTGAATAAATACAGAATTAATCTACTTCTCAACAAAGTAACATCATATCGTACAAAATATTCCTTTTGCTAAGTATTTTTTTTAATCCCCCCAACTATTATAGTACTTCGTCTCACCTCAGTAGGCAGCGTA
Organism: Petasospora maesae; assembly: GCA_030563305.1. Classification (NCBI taxonomy): domain Eukaryota; kingdom Fungi; phylum Ascomycota; class Saccharomycetes; order Phaffomycetales; family Wickerhamomycetaceae; genus Petasospora; species Petasospora maesae. The sequence continues at coordinate 330,829 of JAKUBT010000001.1, forward strand.
CTGGCCACCAGCATATCCGTTGTTCTGATATCCATCGTAACGGTCTCCACCAGCATTGTATCCACCAGCACGACGTTGTTGCTGTTGTGGAGGGCCGGACTTCATCTCGTTCTTCAGCAGCGTCTTGAATCCATCACACAGCGACATCATGTTTGGATACGTGTATCCACGAAGATCAAATCCTGTAGGTGAGGCTTTAACACTCCATGTGTACAGCTTCGAATCTGGTGATGTCTTGAACAACAACAAGAAAGACCCAGGTCTTCTGTAGTCAAAGGCAAATGTGTATGCAACTCTCTTGGAGTTGGCCTTGGCAAAACGTTCAAGCCAATCAATCACCTCGTCTCTGGTACCCTTACGGAACTTCTCATGTTGTGTCATCTGTTGAACATGTCTGGCAATCTCAAACACATACGTTTGCAAAATCTCATCCAAATCGTTGAATCTCTTGTCACCAATGGTCAAGTACTTACCCATAGAGTAATCATTCTCCTTACCGTGCTCAACAACGTTGATATGTTGGTACAAGTTGGTGGCAACCTTCCATGTGATGGCAATGTGGTTGTTACCCAATGAAGATGGTCTGATCACAACGGAACCAGGTGGTTTGGGTGCCAACTCATTCTGTGCCTGTGCAGAGTTGAAAGAGTGGAACAATGGATGGTTGATAACTTTGATCGTTCTTCTCTGCTCTTCTTGCTTCTGTCTCTCTGCACTGGTGTCTCGAAGCTCTGCGTTCAAATCCCAAATATCTGGGGATCTGGAGAATTGCAATCTTTCAGGTGAGTTCTTCACACGAGATGGATCCAGTACAATCTCAGCTGTGAGGTTGGCGTAGTCAACGGATTTCAACTTGGCAGCAACTGTTTGACCCTCTTGGAACAACTCACCAAGACGACGGTTATCAGATGTACCTCTGCAATCAGCTGAATCGGCATTACACTCGATACGAGTCGATGTCAAGGCAAACACACGGTAGTCGTTCACCTTCTTCAACACCACTGGAACAACAGCACCTTCACAGAAGTCCTTAAATGATTCACCAGCCAAACTCTCAAAGATCTCTTGAGGGTTCAATGGACTGAACTTCTCTCTAATCTCCTCGAATGGATTAATCAACTCCTCCAAGATGGCATGTAACGTGGCTCTCTTCTTCTTACCATATGCCTCTTCCAACTGTCTGGAGTAATCTTCCAACACAAGTGCCTCCAACAATTCAGCACCACGATCATTGTATGAGATCAAGTTATCAATGATGGTCTCGCCTGGTGGAGCATCAGCGAGTTCTGCAACCTTCTCTTCATCATAATCCAAGGCATCAGCAGCCATCTTCTCTGCAAGTGCATAATCCTCTGGATGGATTCTTGTGTCATCCAATGGAGTAACAGCTTCAACGTCATCAGAATGTCTCAGTGCACGTGTTTTTGTCTGTGGAATTCTCAAGAATGAGGCACAGTTCAAGAATATGGTAGCACCAATGGAGATGTTCTCGTTTGTGATTAATGCCTGACGAGAGAACAATGGATGTTGCTGAACAGCTCTCAAGAGACCAAATGCCTTACGTTCACCAAGACCAGCAACAAATTTCAAAGAGGCAGCCAAGTAAGAGTCACTGACACACTTGTTGATGTCAGTACCAGCCATGTTGACAATATCGACAAAGGCAGTATCGATGGCCTCCTTCAACTTATCCTGTGAGAGAAGGGTCTGTTGCTTGTGAATGGCCAATGAAAGAACCTCATCACCCAAGTTCACGTACTCAAGCAATGGGGACTGTGTATAACGAGCAAGTGCGATGGTGTATCTCACAAGTGTGGTCTTATCTGGGAACTCCTCCATTGCTCTCTGTGATGATTGATATCTCAATGCAACTTCGTCGTTGACATAGATGACTTGAACCAACTCATTCGTACCCAACACCTTCAACTCGTTATCTTCCACAATGGATTGCAAAATTCTGTAAAGCTTGTTGGTATTCACGTTGAATCCATTGATGACAATAACGTCAGGCTGAGCATCTCTAAATGCTTCGACAAATGCAACTTCGAATGATGTTTGACCTTCAGGAAGTCTATCAGCTGGTGTACGTGGGTTCTCCACAAACTTATAAGTTTCACTGACTTTACCTTCTTCATCAACCACAGACGCAACAACGGCATCTTGGCCAAACATACCATTACCTGGAGAAACAGCAAAGACTCTTGGAATGTATCCCTGTGGCTGGCCTGGTGGTGTATATGCTGAATGGTCAACCTTCTTGGAGAATGCCTCACGAACTTGGAAGAACAAGAGACGTTCGCACTCACGACGTATGTCCTCTTTGATATTTGAAACAACAAGTGGGATGAGCTTCTTCAACGCGATTTGCAAGGCATCACGACGGAAGGAGTTCCACTCATTTGCAATGTCTGATTGGGCATCTGAAGACAATAGGGCAAACATGGAGTCAAAGAAGGACTCTTGATCAGCAATCTCAAACTTGATCTCAACCAAATGTTGAGACTCTGCCTCGAGCATTCTGAGGAACAAATCTGGTTGCTCTCTGAAGGAATCATGTGAACGGTTGATGGCATACTTGAAGTCTGCATATGGAGAGTTTTTGTCAATCTTGAGACGACCTTGTTCTGTCAGCACAATTCTTGCAGTGGAGTAGTTGAGGAAATCTGATCTGAATTTACTTCTCAAGTTCAAATGTGTGAAAAGCTGTTCAGCAAAGTAACGCTTGGTGACATCCAATGCCTGTGAGACTTTGGCATAAAGTGAAGATTCATCCAAACAGATATCCTCAGCCAAATCGGTTGGAGTCTCGGTTGGATCCCTGGTGACAAAGATTCTTGTACTTGATGTGATGTTTTCAGCAAACTCATTGGCAGAGATACCAATTGCCTCAACAAGCTCAAACAATCTGTTATTCTTAACTTTGTCAAAGATAGATGACTTCTGTGATCTCTTGTGTCCAATGTCCTTTAGTTGCTGAGAGTAGTTGAAATGGACGTAATCAGAAATGTCCTGCAAATCGGTGAGAGAACGTGCCTGTTGGAAGTTTGAGGTCAAAAATTCATCTTCAACGTCAAGTTTGTTGATCAACTCGTTAACCTGGTTTCTCTTTGAGAGTAAAGCATGGAACTCAATGTCCAATTGAACAATTCTCCACAATGAGTTTTCTTCAAGAAGGGTGTGGACACTGGTACGAGCCTCGTCACCTTCACCTGTGATCTCGGTCTTCAAGAGATAATCACGACGATGAGAGATGATGAATGGCACATCCATGTTTTCCTTGCAGATGAACTCCAAAGAGTCACCCACGGCATTGACGAACGCCTCCTGATCAAATTCTGGATCGTCAATATTTGTTCTCTCTTCAATCAACTTGTGTGCAATCCATGTCTTCTCATAGTTGAAATCAATGTCATCCAACTCGTAGTCTTTGATGTTTTTACGAATCATCTGGTAACGCTCTGGAACATCTGTGTCTCTGATATCTTTATCAGCATCAGTCAACATTCTAGCCTTCAGTTCTTCTGGCTCGTAGATGTCTTGCAACTGTGGTCTTAAGTCCTCGTCGTGGAACTCACCATCGGCTTCTTCACCTTCGAGGGCCCATGCGTAGTCTTCACCATCACCGAAGATATCGTACAATTCGTCAATCTTCTCGGACGCAATTCCGGTGATCTCTGTTGGCTTGAGTCTCTCCTCTTTACGTCTCCGGCGGTGCTCTTCACGGTCTGCTTCATCCATGTCTTCCTCTTCGTCGTCTTCAATGAAATCATCGGATTCATCGAGCTCATCGAGGATCTGTCTACCGAGAGACTTCTTTGCTGGAGCAGCGTCCACCATCTCCTCATCCTCTTCATCGTCAGAGAAGAAATCTGCAATTCCAGACTTCCTTTGTGGTTCCTCTGGAACAGCGGCCTTTTTCAAACGCTTGAACTTGCTCTTGGACTTCTGAGGCACCGCTTGCCCGTTGTTCTCCATCACAAGGTCAAGGTCGTCCTCGTCAAGGAGTCCATCCTCCTCCTCTCGCTTGGATCTCTCGTGGCGGCGCTTGTGTTTCTTCCTGCGCTTTGGCCCGGCCTCCTCTTCATCTTCATCCTCGTCATCCACGATGAAGCCCTCCTTCACCTTCTGAAACTCCTCCTCATTCTCCTCCTCTTCCTCCTCTTCGGACGAGTCGAACGGCTTCTCCTGCATCAGATCGTCGCCGCTGCCCTCGCCGTCGGATGCTCTGTCACGCTCGTCGTCGCTGGCAGACATCTTGGAATGCTGTGCTTTGTGCTGCTGTGGAGCGCTGTGTTTCCGTGCTGTTCTTTGAGCGTTGTTCTTGCTGGTGCTCTTGGTGCTGGGCGTTTGTTTTGATGGCGACGGATCCTGCGCGCGATGGGCGGCCGGGTAACGTGCGGTAATCTAGTCACATGATCTTAGCGTCAAACTATTACTGGAAGTTGGAACCCCACCATTCTCTCTATCTAGTGCTACTCGAGTATATGCTTTGTTTTTGCAGATATATTCATTAGTCATTAGTCATTACCCTTCACCTCAAGTCGACTTTCCGTAGTGTCTGTCGAGCTTCTCGTTGAACTGCTTGTTCTTGTTGTTGATGTAGGTGTCGGTGTCATCGTAGTTCTTTCTTCTCTTCATTCTCCGACCATCACCGACCTTCATGGATCCCAGAAGATTGTTCACAGCCTCCTTAGATGGTTTGTGTTTGTGGATCTCGGTGTCTTCCGCGTCATCATCATCATTTTCGATGCCTTTGGACTTCAGCTTATCCATCTGCTTCTTGTAAGCATCCTTATCCACCTCCAACTGCGAGATTTCCTTCTTATATGACTGTTCAGCCAGCTGTGTGTAGTTGCTAAATCCAGCATTTGTAACGTTCATGTTTCTTTCTGAGAGTTTCTTTTCCCATTTCTCGTTATCTTCGATGCTGTAGTCCCAGCCTTTCCTTCTCTCATAAGACTCGCCCTGCTCCTCGGCTTCCAGTTTTTCTAATTCCTCAATCGCCTTCTCTTGCTTCTTGTCCATAGACCGTAGCTTTCCCTCGCCAATGGCTTGGATTCTGTGTTCTTTGAATAGCTCTTGTCTGTTCTGTTTGGAAGCTTCTGCTTTCCTCTTCTGGAGCTGCTTAAGCTTTGCCAACCTGTCTTGTGTTGTGGACATCACCTTGGGCCTTTTGTAGTTCTGATGAGGTATTGGGTGTTTTGTGTGTTGTCTTTAAGTGTATAATGTAGAAATATCGGGTCCTGAATGAAAAATTGTGTTACTTATCTTCACAAAATGGTAGACAGAATATCAAAACTTCTGATCCAAAAAGAGCGAAAATCTGTCATTTCTTACGTGCACCAAAAAAATTTACTTCGCATCAAGCTTAGTGAAAAACAGTGCATAGGAGCTCATCGCCAACCACAGATTCCTATTTGTGCACCACAATTTGCATATTTTACACATACATCCAATATCCAGGACGATGTCATTGTCAGAGATATACACACTGACCAAATTCCCGCGTGTGTCGGGCAAATCTGAGCGTGCCAAAGTGGCACAGAGCGCATCAGGTCCAGAAGAAGTGCACATCGCCATCTCTGGGGCATCCATCTCACAATACATCCTCAAACCGAGTCCCAAGCTCGTGTGGTCTCACAGTGTGCCACCTACATCTACAATCACTGCGGTGTGTGAACTGAAGGGACAGGGCTATGTCGTTGGTGTTTACAACAAGGCGAAGAAGACGCATCTCGTACAAGTGGTGGAGAAGTTGGAGAACGATTCCAATGTTAAGAAGGAATGGGAGAGCACTGCCAAAGTGACTGGTATCTCTACATCAGGAGAATTCATCGTTATCGTGTATGAAGACGCTGTCGCTGGGTACAACTCAGAGTTTGAAGAATCTTGGAGAGTCAAGTCTCTGTATCCAGTGACGTATTGTGAAGTTATTGAAAACGATGTCATCCTCACAGTGGAGTACGAGACAAAGAAGCACAATCTTAATTTCAAACTGCTTTCATCTGAAGGTGTGGAAATCAGCTCCAAGATCATCGAGTTCAAGAAGGAACTGTCAGATCTCAAATTTGCGTACTCCGCAGGAACGCTTTACAAATATACCACAGACAAGTTGACGTTATACAAGCTCCCGCGTTTTGAGGCCTCCAAATTGCTCGATACGACACAAATTGGTCTCCCAGCATTCAACAAATCCACAAAAGTCACATTCACATCTCCAGCAACTGACAGATTGCTCATTGCACAGGATTCAGAGTTGTACCTCATCAACACCAATTTCGGCATCATCGTTTCACAAACCACATCACCAAAGCAGAACAAATGTGAAATTTTATACACACAGAAGACACACAAGAAGAAGTCAACGCAGCAGTTGTTTGCTGTGCTGCTCCGAGACTCCGACTTGGCTGGTGTCAACTTCACATTGGACACAAACACATTGAGAGATTCTCTTGGAAAGGCATCAATTAAATCTGCACCAAAGCAGTACATCGTGCCATCAATTCTTGATATACAAGTGGAGGAATTCAACGTTGAGGAGATTTTGAGCGCTGATGATTTTGATTCTGCATTGTTGAGCTTCTTGAACGCAGAACAGGGCTACTACACGGACAAAGACCGTGTTGTTGATTCCAGATTCATGAACACAGTGGTGTCACACGTTTTCGAGCCAGATAGAGAAGCACTCCCAGAAAGAGCAATAACATATCTCTTGACACATCCATTGTTCCCACCTGTGGATTCGCTGCTGTCCAAGCTCAGATCCAAGCCAAGATTGTTGAGACAGGCCGTTGTCACCGCCAACGTTTCCATTGGAGAACTCATTGCTGAGCTAAACATCACCGAGAACGAGGAGATCTTCAAGGACATCGTGACACGTCTGTTGGAGTTCCCTAAGGACAAGTTGGACTTCACCGACTTGGACAGTTTGAGAATCGTGGAGCGCATCATCAGCCTGAACTTTGGCCACGAACTCATTGCACTGCTCATCGACGCCTCTGGACTGTTCACCTGGAGCGACGAGCTCATTGAGAAGTTGCAGGAGGTGTTGCAGGGCAAGATCGATGCGCTGAACAGTGCCTCAAGGGCCCTTGCGGTGATTGAACAGGTGGAGGTGAAGAACCTGAAGACCGTGCACAAGGTCCCTGTGTACTCCATCGAGAAGCTTGCCATCTAGGCAGTGTCTACTCCGTGGTTAATAAGATATAGCATGCATCTGATATGATGGTAAAAGTAGTAGAAGAGATGAAGGTAGAAACAGAGAGTAGAAGCGAGGTCCCGGGAATTGCCGGCTCGGAAGGAACCGGAATCCTGCCCAGGCCCTATTATAAACTCGCCAAAGTCTCGTGATCTTTCAGTTCAGGAACGCTTTGTGACAGCTTTCCCTCGCAAATCTAGAAGCCTTCGATCCTAAAGTCCCGAGTCAGCAAAGCTGAGCGATGTCAGACCACTCATAGCGGTGGCCGTGCACAAGTGTGGGGTTCGTTTGCCGGGGTGTGAGTCTAATTTATGTGGCACTAGAGTCCGGGGTATATAAAAGCCTGTCAAGTTGACACCTTTTTTTCTTGGAAGGCAATAACATCAACTCATCTGAATAGTTATATACAGAGAAGAGTCAAGCGAGCTCTGTTTCACAATGACTATGGACAATACAGTATGTTGAGACGACCTGTCCATCACAGGCCCTGATCTCCAAGACTTCCCTACTAACACCATGTGCCACCCAGATCAGCTCACACCCGGTTGAAGAGGAACTCTTAGCAGAGCTCCTGGCAAACAAGGAAACATATCAGAACAATCCACAAGCAATTCTCGACCACATTGACCATTTTGGAAAGACTAAGAGGATCATCAATGTTGGTCCAAGCAAGGGTGCCTTCCTCGTTGAAGAAGTGCGTTCCTTGGGACCTGAAGTGGTGTACGAGTTTGGCACTCATACGGGGTATTCTTCCATCCTCATCGCTAAGGAGCTAGAGAAGTACGGTACAAGGGACTCCAAAGTTCATACATTTGACATTGATCCAGATTTCAGCAAGATTAGTGCTCAGGTGATCGAACTCTCAGGTCTATCGCACCGTATCGAGCAGCACCTGGGATGTGCGGGAGATGTCATCGAGCCAGTGACAAGGGAACTCGGAATTGACAGAGTCGACATGGTGTTCTTTGACCATTCGAAGCAGAACTACCTCTCTGACTTACGAGTCTTGGAATCATTGGGTCTTATCACTAAGGGGACGGTGTTATGTGCTGATAACGTCATCGAGCCTGGAGCTCCGGACTATGTGGAGTACGTACGTAGTCCACCTATATGGAGAAAGAACTACAATGAACAAGTTGTCAACATCAGTGGTTCCAAGTACATCGGTTACTGGGGGCTCATCTATGAAAGTCATATGCATAAGGGCGTCTCTGGTAACGGTCGCTTGGATGGAATTGAGGTCACCAAATGCATCGGTGCACTTGATGGTTGATCATGTGCACACTACCTATTATAAGTACTTGCTATCAAAACAAATAAGCATATTTCATCATCATCATCATTATAATAGTGGGTGTATTTATAGTTCATTAAATTCGTCATCATCGTCATCCAAGAGCGTAATGGTGCTTGGGAACTCACCCAAGTGATTATTCTCCAGTACACCATCTGTGGTGATCTCTTGAATGTCGTCATCATCATCCACATTCATATTCTTGCCTTTACCCTTATGAGCAACATGTTCCACTGGCTCTCTTGAAATGACAACATCAGCAGGTTTGATTGAGTCGTCAAATGCCATTTCACTCTTATCCTCTAAGGCCTTGGTCAATTTGTTCAACTTCTTAGCACCCTTTAGACCACATAATCTTAGGAAACTCACAAACCTTTTCGTAACACTTGAATGTGAAACTTTACCAAATGCATTCAGCTTAGCAGCAGGCGTTGGGTCCAACACAACTTCTCTTGGTTCATTGACAAAATACTCAGTAACAAATACATTGGACTCCTCCTCTGTCATGAATCCTTCAAAGTCATCAAAGTCTTGAGGTGCAATTTGATCTGCTTGGGACATGTAAAGCTTTGCTGGACGTTTGATCCTCTTCGTCTGTGTTTGACTATCAACAAGATCAATCACCTGTGATGGATTCATCTTGGTCATATCAGACATTCGTCTGGCCATACCCAACTTCTTTTGAGGTCTGTCCTTGAGCAAATTCGTGATGTCCAACATAGCACCAGATGTTGTAGTAGTAGCTGGTTTCCTCTTCTTTTTATCAGCACCTGATTCTCCACCTTCGGATGATCTCTTGGAGTGCTCCTTGGCCTTCTTTGTCTTTTTCTTTTTCTTCTGCAATGACTTCTCCTGGGTCTCGTCATATGCGGCATCAAATGATGGATCTTCAGCATACTGCTTATCCATGACTTTAACAGCTTCATTCAATGGCTTAAGTGATGCCATATCATCATCATTATCTTCGTATGCCTCAAAGTTGAGAAGTTGAGCGGTGGCTGTTGGAGCCAGTGAGTTGGATTTCAATGGAGAATCGGAACGCAGACTGTCCTCTCTGGTCTTGTACATGGAGCCGATGGTCTCTTGGAAGATTCTGCTGTCATGATCATCACTGTTTGGAACATCCTCTTGGCTGTCTGGGATTTCATCAAGTTCATCGTCATCTTCAAATGCCTTTGAGAACGAGATACCTTCAAGAACATCGTCATGTCTTCTTGGGATTATTGGTTCGGCTCGAGGAGGAGAGCTGCACAGCTCTTCTTGGAGTGAGTCTGGAGCTTGCACAACAGGAACAGTGGATCTTGGTTTCTCAGCAGACTTCGGGACTGGTGGTATTGGCACTGCTTTTGTTGGTCTGTCCAAAATCTCCATGATTTCATCATTGTCCTCACAGTCCTCGTCGGCCATGGGTTCATCTTCATCATCATCAAGTGCAACAACTTCGACATTTGCTGGGATGGGAGTTTTCGGAGAATGTGTTCTTCTAGACGCTGGCGAAGGTCCTGATTTACTATTTGCAATAGTCTTTCCCAGCAGTGGGGTGACATCAGAGGGTGGCTTTGGAGCCTTGGGAGGGGTGTCTTTGGTTGTACTAGAGAACAGTCCTCTCAGCATGGAAGAATTAGCCGGCAAGAACGACTTGTTCGCACTTCTGCTCTCTCTCACATCTTCAGCGGAGTCATCATCAGAATCAAGTGAGATACTTCCGTCTCCCCTTTCTGACTGTTCCCTTCCCCCAACTTTGCGTACAAGCTTTGAAGAGGCAACAAAACCTATCTCAACATCATCTGGCATGAAAAATCTCTTCTTTGTGGCTGATTCGGTCACAGATGCTGGTGCTTTCTTTTTCGATCTTCCTAACCCTGGCAGCTTTGCGGCCTTCCCTCTTTTCTTGCCACCAACTGATTGACCAAGCATTGCCTGTGTTGCATGTTTGATAACCTCATCAGCATCCTCACCTCTAGCAATAATCAAGTTGTCCTCTGGGATTTCGATGAATCTCTTCTCGCATGATGGGTCGACATCTTTGGGGATGATCCTGTCAGATTTATGCATGTTCAATGCTCCTTGAGCAATCTGTCTCTGCACATTTGCATAGTCATCCATAGCTTGGTCAAACTTCTGCTCCTCGTTAGCAGCCAACAACAAGACAACACGACCATCGTTCTTTCTTCCAGTTCTTCCCATTCTTTGGATGTTCTTGATAGGACTGCTTGTGGTATCATAACATATGATCATGTCAACTTCACCAATATCCAATCCCTCTTCTCCAATAGAGGTAGCAACCAAGACTTGAATCTCGCCCCTCTTGAACTTCTTGATGAGCTCCTTCTGTTGCTTTTGGTTCATACCTTGAATCTGTGCTTCTTCTGATGTGAAAGTGCGACTTGCTTGCCTTTTTTCCGCCTCCTTCTGCTTATTATCCACCCTTTCCAGCAAAATATCTTGCTCCTTCTCCAAACGTGCATCCTTGGCAGCTTTACCTCTGCCCTTCTTTCCATTTTTCATCTTGTAATCAACTTCATCAAAGCCTTCCTTAGCCCTGGCTTGACCAATAAAGATATGTGACTTACACGAATCACCCAAGTTGTTGTCAATCGTCTGGACAATCTCCAATGCAGACTCTCGTAACTCGGTGAAAACAATGGCCCTGGAGTTCTTCTTTGATGAAAACAGTTCAAGCTCCGTGAGGAGATACTCCAACTTCGGATGGCTCACATAGCTCTTATCGTCCATTAATGGTTCACAGATTGCATCGATTTTCTTCAAAGCTGCGTGGTAGAAGAACCCCTTGGTGATCTTGTTGCTGGACTTTCCCATCTCCCATTTTGTTTGGAATTCTGTTCTCTTGTTACAGAAGTAGTTGTAGAAAGACCTCAGTCCGTAAATCTTCAAACGTCTGAGCATTTGGCCAACATATCCAATAATCTGAAGTATAAAGTAATTTCTCCACTTAAGGCCCTCTGGAATAGAACTGTTTGCGATAAGAGCCTGTGACTTTTGCAGTACAACGAAATGATTGATTCTGCTGGGATCACTTTCCATGTAGATTTGTGCCTCATTAGCCAGTTTCAAGATAGGATCAATTGCTTCTGATAGTAATTCAATGATGCTGATCATATCTTCACTCGGATTAACGTTGAACCTAGCTTGCTCTTTATGTTTCATGTACTTCGTGATATCGATGCTCTCCTCGGTTCTAATCTCAACTGTGGAAATGTTCAAATTATCAACCACCTCTTGAACTCCTTCAATGTCAGCAGCTGGTGTGGCCGTTAGGGCAAGAAATCTCACAGATGTATTGAAACGGTGGACAAACTTGGCCACGTTGGTATATGCGTAGTTTCCTCTTGCTCTGTGTGCCTCGTCAATGACTAGACAGACGATATCCTTGGGGCTCAATGTCCCCGCCTTCAAATCATTTTCCACAACCTGCGGTGTGGCAAAGAAAACACGTTTGCTGTTCCATATTTCTGGCCTGTTCTTTCGTGATTTGTCCAATAACACAGCTGTGTCGTCACTGGGTATGTCTGTGACCCCTAAGCACGCCTGGATCTGTTGCGCCACCAAGGGCCTCGTGGGTGCCATGAAGATGATCTTGCCCTTAGTGAACCAGCGGTAGAAGTTGACCATGACTGTACTGGCAATGAAGGTCTTACCCATACCTGTTGGGATGGCACAGAGCACGTTTCTGAAGAGCGCCTTGCTGATGATGTCGTACTGGTAGTCTCTGACCTCGAAGTTGGTAGGGTAGACATAGGACCGTAGCGCAGGGCGGCTCATCGGATGATGGGTCTCCTTAAATGTCACCACTCGCTGGATCTCCTCGTACACTGCAACCTCTCCTTCCAACATCTCTCCGGTCAGTGTACGCTGCACCGCCTGTGGCCTGCGTATCACCGTCTCCTGGACGCGGCGGTTCACGGCGGCGGGCTTCCTGTTGTTGATGACGTCGTCAAGCTCCTCCAAGCCGCTGTCGTCCCAATCACCGTCGCTGTACGAGTCCTCAAAGTCTGAAGCGCCCATTATGTGGCTGTTAGCGAAATTGGTGGTCTCTGGGTAGTAGTTCCTATTGGGAAGAGCATCAGCTTCTCTGTTTTGTTTTGCGAGATCACCGCGACTGCCTAGACGCGTAACATAACGCGTACTTTGCCACTACAAAAAGAGGTCATCATATCACATTAAATCATATCAGTTCAGTGTATTGGTCGTCTAATGAGAGATCCTGGATGCATTGAAAGACGCAATCACGTCCTTCTTGGTGAAGCGGTGCTCCACGTCTCTGTAGTAGCTATCCATTATGTGCTCCATCTCCATGGTGATCGAGACGAACTCCGCTTGGAGGGCAGACCAAATTTTCTCAACCAATTGCTTCTGCAACTCCGAATCATCCCCCTCCTGGTAATGGTGCACAACCTCATGTCTCATGCCGTTAATGATTCTGCTCACTTCTCTAGTGTTGTAGGTTGCTAGCAACTTCGTCACCACGCTCTTGTTGTAGGCATTTCTCTTGGATGGGTCAACATTCTTTGGAGCAGACTCATTCAACAAACCCCTAACATCGTGAACAAAGCTTGCCACTTTACCAAAGTGCTTTTCAATGAGGATCTGGACATAACCATCTCTGGACTTGTTGTACACAGCTTGATATTCAGCAATGATTGGAGTCAATGATGGCAACTTCAGTGGGCTCAAAGAGTCAATGACCCAGTTACTATTCTGTACCGAATTCACCAAGTAGTTCCGTTTGTCCTTTGACTCAGATCCCTCATGAATCTTAAATCGGGAAAACTTCTCTTCAAATTCTTCGCTCAAGTTAGCGAGGATTGATTTGGAAAGAGAAACGTAGGCAGCATCGACCAACTTCCCTGTCTTCAAATTGCTTGAGATGACACCTCCGACCGGGTACTCAGTCAATATCTTTGCGAAGGTTTTCTCTGTCTCAGACACCAACTTACAGAAGTTCTTGACAATTATGGACACCTCTCTGGCGTTTCGGTGTGCCAATACCGTCTTCTTGACCACCTTGTTCTCCATATCAACAAATTTGGCCCAGTCAGTTGAGAGTCGATCACTCAACTTCTTAAATTGTCCAAGCAAGTACTCCTGGTTTGTAGACTCGAATCTCTTCTCAAATAGTTCAATCCAAAGCAATACAGCTGGTGTGTTTTTCTGATTGTTTCTCAAACCCTCGATAACTGTCTTTTGGACAACATCCAATCCAGGTTGGAAGATGGAACCAATTGAGCCGGCAATGTCCCTCGCATTGGTTCTGTCAAAGTCAATTTCACCAATAGAAGAATTCAAAAGGTCCTGACGAGAGTTTATAGGATTCGTGGAGATGTATGTGGACAAATCTGAGAACGAACTGGACATGTGGAAGAACTTAACAAGGAAATCCTGTTGAAGAATGACATGGTTGAGAAGAGTTTGGAAGTATGTGAAGTAAAACTCGTAGCCGTTCACTGGAGCAGTTGTGTTGAATGTGATATTCTGGTCCTGAGATGATGGCTCCGAAAGTCCAAACTTCTCCTTCAATCTATTCTGCTTGGCCTCCATTGGGGACACTTTCTTTGGAGAGGCCTGAATAGACAACGTTTCAAATGCATTCGGATTTGAGAGACTGAACTTCTTGCCCGAATTTGATTGTCTCTCAAGAGAGGCGTTCACTTTCTCAATGAGTCTGTTGTAGAATGGAGCAATACGAGACTCCCATGAGCTCACAAGATCGTCGAAGGACTCGTCTGAAGTTTGCCTGATGAATAATGTGATACCAGTAAAGACCAACAGAGGTGAGAGAGACAAAGAAACGGTCTTCACATCAGAAGTCGAGCTGAGATCCCTTGTAATGATATCAAATCTTTGCTCCAAGTTACGTGAGCTCGATCTGATGAATTGAGAAATGACAGATTCGTAGTTCGCTCTTCTCTCCCTCAATGCCCTCATATCACCAAGGTCCTCATCACCTTTATCATCTCCTCTGATAGCATTGATTGCAGACTCAAGCTCTGCCAAGACGTTCTCAACATGAGGAAGGTCCCTGTCCATATCTGAAGAAAGCAAAACGTTCAACGATCCATCATCAACAGAAACTGTGTTGAGTAAAGTGGTCAAATCACTCCAAAGATTCTTCTTGTTGATACTTTCAACTTGTAAACCTTGACCCTGTTCTTCAACATGCTGGATGTCAGATGCAAATCCAGACAACTCAACAGCTAACAGATTCAATGTCGGGGTTAACTTTCTGCATTCTTCATCAATCTTGGAAGTATGCTCAGTAAAGTTTGTAGCTGTCCCACGGACCTCAATCAACTTCTTTGTAGTATCATACTCAGTATCAGCGAGCTCTTTCATCAACTTCGCAGTGAGTGTCTCTGCATCATCACTTGAGTCCCAATTGATCTCATCAAAGATATCGTCAAAGGAAGAACGCTCGGTATCTTGTGCATCCATCACTGACTCCATGGTGTTGGCACGGCGTCTGGATCTTCCAGCCTTTGGGATATCAAGGTGTCCAGTATCTGGTACTTCGTTCAAGTCATCATACTCATCCTCCGTATCAGACTGCGCATCGGCCTTGACTGTGGTTGGAGTCTGAATACTGATTTTGGCAACCTTCGGAGTAGAATTCAACAGCTCAACGCTATCTTCCTCATTGTATGAGTTCTCGTAAGAAAAGTCCTGAGATTCGTCTGGATTGGTACCCGGGAATGGAGTAAGTGCAGATTCCTTAGCACCCTCAAGACCCAAGCTGTCCAACTGATCTGATGAGTCGTGGTACAAAGCTGTAATGTCATCCTCCGAAGAGTCACCATCCTCCTCAATAAGTGTACGTCTGTGGGATGAAATTTCAACACTGCGAATGGTCTCAACAACATCGGAAGTGTTAGAGTCCGATGTCTTAGTATGTGAAATATTCAAGGCTTCCTCATCAAGTACTTGTGACCCTTGAACCTCCGAACCATGTGTATCGATTCCACTGATATTGACAGAGTCATCCAATCCCAATTCCCTCATTTGATCGTTGATCTCCTTCTCCAAATCAGTCGAAGAGTCGTCCTTGATATCTGGAACTTCATTCTCTTTTGATGATGAAGATGGTACCGACTTCTGAGATGATTTCGTTGCTGGTCTTGAGAGCGGTGCTGTGAATACTGGTGGCAGTTGATCGACCCTGCTAGATGGCGCTTCAACAACAGGAACACTTTTGGCTGACGATGATGACTGTTTTCTGCTGCTTGGATCAGCCATGCGAGGTGCAAATGGTTGGTCGTTTCTTGGAGCTGGATCGGCCATGCGAGGTGCAAATGGCTGTTGCTGTTGTTGTGATGGTGTTGGCTGCTTCTTAGCATATGGGTCAACATTTGGGATTAAGGAGGCTGAGTCCTTTTTTGAGATTGGAGGGGCAATGTTGGATCTTGGAACGAATGGCTGCTTTATGTGTATGCCAGATGATGACTTTGCCTCTGGTTGTGATGATGACGAAGATGATAGTGGCGTTGCAATGCTTGAGAGTACCGGGGCTGCAATTGGAACTGGAATCGGCACAGGGACCGGGGCCACTGCAGCCTTTGGTGCTTCCTTTCTTGGTGATGGCGATTCATACTGCTTTTTTGGTGATCCTGAGCTCTGTGGTTTCGTTGACGATGGAGTGGAGCCAGGTTGAGCGACAGGTGTATGACGCGCTGATCTTGAAGTGGTTGGTTGTGTCTGGGAGGCAACTGACTCCTTTCTCTTGACAACCTCTGGATTCACTGACAGTTTGTATGAGTTGTCGTCAAGACCAAATATTGACAGGTCCCACCCAACGAGGTTTGGAACAAGTCCATTTTTGAATTTTCTGTAGACTCTGACAAAACTCGTGATGAACACTTGGCGTTCTCTTGGTGTGTTTGTCTCCCAGTAGTAGTCCTTACCCAAGGAACATATGAATCCAGATTCTGTTGACTCTTTCTTGATCATTGTGAGTTCATTCAAAGACCACATTCTTCCAATTTGGAATGATCCATTAGAGTTCTCACGACCCTTATGCAAATAGACGGATCCATCTTTCTTCACGGCCAATGCAAGGACTCTCGGTTTCTTGTTTGATTGGGGAGAATCAGGGGGTGGTCTTGTTGATGGGTACGCGGCATCCTCAATGATTCTCACATGTGTGATGTAACTGTCTTGCAGAACACCGTCAGGACCTTGTGTGGAGAAACAGTACTTGATCAATCTCTGTTTATCGTTTTCGTACTGTTGTGCCAACGACGCGGATGCCGACGAAGCCGCCGAGGCTGTGCTGTTGATAGTTCCAGACTTCTTGAGTTGACCCGACTGGCCACGATTCAAAGTCATTGGAGTCTGCTGAGAGGATCCTGACCGTGACATGTTACCGGGCTGCTGAGACCGTCCATATGGAGTTCCCTGTAATTGTTTTGGTGGTGCACGTTGTGATCTGGATGACGATGTCTCGTCATGAGAACTCTCGCGGGAATGCGAGCTCTTGCGGAAGGGTGATGAGATTGCCATCGATTGGAGGTTCCACCCTGTGCTATTCCCACGTTACTCAATTCACCGCTCAATTGAATAGTGGGAGACTTACCGCCAGCAAGGATTCCAGGTTGTTGTACCAGTGAGCCTGCGATGTTGTGATTTGGCCAGAGCTACGCATACAGTGCTCCTACCGTGTTTCGCGAAACATTGATCACGTTAATGTCACGTGCTCTTGATGAAAATGCCTAGCATGCGCTATCGGATCATCACCGTCAGTATGAAACAACCATGCAACAAACTCTTTGTTTCAGCCCCAATCACTGTGAATAAGCTCTCAGTTTGAGCCAGGATTCATATGGGTTTCAAGAAGTACAACTAAAGATGGTCTGATTCAAAAGAGGTGCTGTTGTCTCACATCAAATAAGAGGCTCTGCAAAACATCTTCAACACCGTTGTGAAACATGCAAAGACGAAGTTCCCACCTAATCAAAGTCTGATGGGAGTGGTTTGGTGGGCATTCATGGCAATAATATTCTGACTCCAGTATACAATGTCCTCCCGCAAGGTTTCCTCAGCTTTGAAACTCGGTACCAAGGCCGCTCAATTGGCCATCAAGGCCAAATCCAGCCCTCCACTCAAGGTTGTCACTAAAGTTGAGCCAATTATCACTTCTACTGCAAAGACTTTTGAAAGATCTTTGCACACCGGGTCTTCTGATGACACCAGGGCTGCTATCTCCCTCCTTGAGGACTCTATCGTTCAGACCAACAGCCTGCTCACGCTTCTCAACCTCATCAGGGTGAACCTATCAGGTGGTAACGTTGATTTGCAGTCGTTCCAGCGCTCAACTATCCCTCAGTCAAAATCAGCAACTGGTGGTTCTGGTAACACCACTTATCATCAGTTCTACAAGCATCACTTCAAGGTTGAGTCAGCTGCTCACCCGGAGATGGAACCTCAGGAAGTCACTAAGATGGTCTCGAAGATGTGGGGAGAGTTGAGCAAGCTTGAGAAGAAGGAATGGACCCCTCCAGTTGAATGATCACTTGTCCCACAGCTTCAAGCTGAACCTTTTTTTTATTTGAATTTACCATTTACCAATACTATTAAACATCTTTTTATCTCCCGTTTTGGGACTTTGCGACTGGATGATTGCGGGCCCGCATCAGTAGGTGGTAGTAGACGTCATGATGTTCTAGCGTCACGTGTAGTGGTTGCCAGATCTGCGCGCGCAGGCACATGGCTACCACCACGGCCACGCTGGTGACACATATTTTCTTGAGCCGTACCTGGATGATATGCAACACATGGTGTCCCTGAATAAATACTTGTTCGTCTCCCTGCAGATTGCTTCTTCCTCGAATCTTTGCTGTGCTCTTCATTGCAACAACCCATTATACACTACCCTGATATACAATGAGTGAGTACGACTACTGGGAAGCCGTTGCAGTGTTTGCCCCCGCATGACAGTGCGCCATGCTTATCTTGAGTTCAATTGACTAACAACAGCTTAAAGCAAAACAACCGCTTAAGATAAGAGTACACGCTGCACTTTTTGACGTTGATGGAACTATTGTGGACTCCAGTCAGCCAATCTTGGACTTCTGGAAGGACTACTTCAAAGCCTATAACCCTAAGATCAATGGGCAACACGTCTTTGATCACTCCCATGGATGGAGAACATTCGATGTGATTACCAAGTACACGCCTGAGTTGGCAGAGGAAGAGTTTGTTAAAGGGCTGGAGGCACAAGTCCCTGACAAGTATGGATCCACCGCAAAGGAGATTCCGGGGGCCATTGATCTTGTCAATGGGATCTTGAGTTTGAATACAAAGGATGGGAAGGAGAGAATCGCAGTTGGTACCTCGGGCACATATCAGATGGCATCGAAATGGTTCAAGATCTTGGGATTACAGATGCCAGAGGTTTTCGTTACTGCAGAGGATGTCACTAGAGGAAAACCAGACCCAGAGCCCTACATCCAGGGAAGAACACGCTTGGGATATGGAGCCCCTGATAAGACCGTTGTTGTGTTTGAAGATGCTGAAGCGGGCGTTAAAGCTGGACATGACGCCGGTTGCTTCGTGGTTGGAATCGCATCAACTTACGATGCTGAGACTGTCAAATCCTTTGGCGCAGATGCCGTTGTTCAGGACCTTACACATGTGAAGGTGAACCGGTATAACCCTGAGGATGACACCTTCGAGCTGCTGATTGACGAGTACCACCACGTCTCGGAAAAGCTGTTGCGAATGTGCAAGCAGTTTTGATCATTGAATCCAGTTCCAACAGTCCCCTATTGTGGTTAATTTGATACGGTTTAGAGACACACAGTGGCAATACTATACAAGAGAGTAAACATGACATGTGTAACAGTAGGAGCATCGCGGTATATCCTGTCCCGGACCGTGATCTACCCGCAATTCTGAGAATTTTCGCGTCCGCCCAGGTATAAAATGCAGCTCGCCCGCCCCTCCGCAGAGCTATCCAAACGCCCACACAGCTGTTTCTGGTCCCCATCCTTATGCTCGGGAATTACGCATATCAGTGAGGACTCGTCCGAGATTGTGTATTTGCTGGTTGAAAACTTCAACTACGACCTCTCCTTCTAGCTGCCCTCGAGGCTGGCTCTTAGGGAATTTTTGGACTCTTCCTTTCGTCTCTGTCTCCCTGGACAGTGGACAAGCTCCTGCGGTGGACAGGCAAAAAAAACTCCTCTTTTTCCAAGCAGCGTGCACTGTGAGGCCATGGTCTGGTGCCTGGAACAATTGGCTTTTTTCTGATCATTTGGAGGTGTGCTTTTTCTTCTTGATTGATGGATTGGTGTGATCTCGAGAGGCGTGCGTATGAGTAGCTGGATGGCAACCACTGAGGTGTACGTGGGCATCGCCTAATAACCCAATTTAGTGACACGTTGAATTGGTAGCACAATCTAGTAATAAAACACAGTCATACTTCTTTAAGCAGCACGTCTTCCCCCGTAGAGTAGCATCCTGTTGCGCAACTAAGTTCTAGGCTCATCCCACATATCCATCACCTTGGCCGCGTGAAAAGAGGTGGTGTTTTTCCACCGCCAAAAAGGGCACCTCCAACCAACCACAATCACCCACTCCGCAACGAAAAAGGGTCCCTCAACGCTTCTACTTCGTTCACCTTTTGGCCTAACTCACAATGTTCAAGAAGTGAGTAATATCGCAGCTCTTGCAGCTACCTGTTTCCCGTCTTTGAAGCACCTGAAACTAACCAGTATCCCAAGATTCACAAAAGAAGACGTGCACACAAGAACAAACGTCAAGTCCTCCGTCCAGAGAGGACTCAAGACAAAGTTCACCTCCCAGTTTGAGAAGTTGGAAGAGGAGATTGACAACATCATACCTAAGAAGTCCCAGGTTGAGCTTCTGAAGTGTGAGGACAAGATCCAGCTCTACATCTCAGACGCTGGCGAGACCATCTTCTTCCAACAGTTTGATGAGTTGATTCCATCACTCAAAATCGTGCATAAATACCCAGAAGCATTCCCACAGGTCAGAGTGGACAGAGGTGCCATCAAGTTCGTGCTCTCTGGTGCTAACGTCATGTGTCCAGGTCTCACATCCGCTGGTGGTGAATTACCAGATGCACCAGGCTATCCAGAGGGCACCATTGTCACCATCTACGCCGAAGGTAAAGAGAATGCTTTGGCCATTGGTAAGTTGATCATGAGCACTGAGGATATCAAGAGTAAGAACAAGGGTATCTGTATCGAATCCATCCACTATCTCGGTGATGGTCTTTGGAACTTCCACGCTGATTGAATGTCTCCAACGAGAAGAATGACTCTACTTCCTACTAACTATAATTAATGACAAGGTAATGCTTTCTATTCATTCGTACGGTTGACGCTCCACTGTGATTATTTGATTTGTAGTGAACCCATATGATGAGATCTGAGAGGTTTCATTACCCAACAACTCTTTGAAATCACCATACTGATATGATAGTGTCATTTCGATGAATGGGCACTCCAAAAGTCTTGACAGTGTGCTCTTCAATCTCAAGACCTCAATTGATTGGAATACCGGGAGTTTGATTGTATCATGATCCGCGTATTGGAATTGTAGAGTGACCACATTTGGAGATCTAGTAAGGGCATTGATCGTCTCAGTCTTTCCATACTTCGACCTCAATGCATGCGCCTTCTCAAGTGAGTATTTGATCTCGCCTGCATTGACCTTTGATATGAACCAAAGTTCTGCGTTCTGTCTCTCTTTGGTACTGATCTCAACACCGTTCAGCTTCTTCAATCCGGGACATCTTGCAATGGCTTGGAACTCCACCTCTTCAAGAGTTTGTCCTTCAAAGATTGGATTCCCTGTGATTCGAAGCTCTTCAAGCTGTGGGAAATGTACACCCAATAAGTCAATCTCTGACCAGTCCGTGATATTGTTTCTCTTGAGGTCCAATGTCCTGATTGTAGGGAAAATATCTGTGTTCGATGTGATGGAAATGTCGTTATCTGACAGGTTCAATGATATGATCTTCGATTCAGATATGACACCTGGGATTCTTGTGAATTCATTCATGGATAGGTCAAGGGTCTGCATATCTTTCCATGGTGTTATGAAGTCCCTCAATGTCTGTAGTTGGTTGTCACACAGTGATAGTTCACGAAGATATGGGAACGATGTGGGTAGTGCTGACAAAACCTCATCAGGTACGTACGTCATCGTCAAATTCAACAGGCTCAATGTGATTGGCTTTTGTGGTAATGACCTTGTAGCCTTATTGATACGATTCCCTGTCAGATTCAACGACTCAAGTTGCAAGTTCTGTATGATCTTCACAACTGTCTCCATGGAAGTAATGAGGTTGAACGATAAATCAAGCTTCTGTAACTGTCCCAGAGAGTCCCTAATCAGCTGGGCCTCTCCATCATCATCTTCGTCTTGTGCGTCAACGATACATTTCCTGCTCAATGATATATCTCTCAATGAAGTGAAGTCCTTCTGCATTCTCTGTAACTTTTCAAACCCATAGATCTCCATCATCTTCCTCCTCCCGATCTGTATCTCCTCGATGGCCGTCTCAGTACCATAGGCATACACGAGTGCCTCATACACGCTCCTCACACCGTCGTGTTTCCTCTTCATCTTTATGAAAGAGCCAGCATTGGGTACTCTGGTATTGAAGTATCGTACACCGGCATATTCGCCTGAGTGTTTGCCCTTTGATGGGTTGTCCCATTCGACTCCCAGGGCAACGTCATTGGGCCACGCGGGGAGATTCCCTAGGAACATAACGGTACATAGCTCTTCGTTGTATGAGAGACGATCACCAACTTGTATCTGGGCCATCGAGATGGTATGTTTGTGTGAGTTTGGAGGACGTGGTGGCTGCTGGTTAACCGTTGTCTTTGGCTACAAGTTGAACGCGTTGGAGATATCTTTGTCTGACACTACGGCTACTTTCAAGCGCGTCTTCTCTTCCCCATACAAACGAGCAAATAATACATGATGGCGGCTACGTCGTTGAAGTCTACAAGCAATTCAAAAACCAAAAAACATGTTCATTAATTATTTCTCGTTTTCTCCTTTTCGTTTGAATGTCATAACTGTGTTGAATAACTTATTATAGCGGTGTAGTGTGGTATAAGCACCTCTGGAGAGTCCATCTTTTGGTACCTCACTTAAACCTTTGGAACATCATCAAAAACGACTTGGCCACTCTCAATCCACTGAGGGTCAACAAGTTCGTTTCTCTTCTCATACAACAGCTTGTAAGAGGTCTTGATCGTTCCATCACTCACTCCCAACTTCTCTGCAATCTTTGCTGGTGGCATGTCAGCCTTGAAGATCAGCACGGTCATATAGATCACAGCAGCGGCAATGGTGATTGGGGATCTACCAGCAAGAACACCAGTCTCATGGCACTTCTTGACGATGTACTCAGCGGCATTGGACAAGCTGATAGGTAATCCCAGGTGTGAACAGAATCTTCTGATAAGATCCTCCGCGGAGGTCTGCATGGACTGAGTACCCTCGTTGGTGTTCAAATGAGAGTTGGTCTCACGAGACTTTTCTTCAAGCAGCTTCTTGATGATGTTAAACACTCGTCCAATGTCCTTCTTCGGAACTCTGGTGAGTGTGCAAATCTCCTTGAACGTTCTGTCAACGTGGGCCTTTCGACAACCAACTTTGATCACAGCGGCCATGATACTCTCCTGTGACTTACCCTTGAGCGCCTTTTCGTCATGTGTAAGCTTGTATGCCTGTTTGGCACCGTCTTGCACAATCTTTGGAAGCTGGGCAGCGTCACACATCATGGAGATTTTGGCGTATGCTGACTGAAGGGCATTGTCCTTTTTGTCCACGATGGACTTACCCTGGGCCTTGTTCAACTCTCTTCCAACACGTCCGTGCTCACCTTGAGAACTGATCATCGTAGAGAGCTGGTTACCATCCAACAATGGGTTACTGGCCTCACCAACACGCGATGGATCATCACCGCTCTGGTCATCGTTGGAGAAAGTACGCCACTCAGAACGGGTGTCAACCACTTTGGTGCTGAGGACCAAGCCACAGAGGGCACAGACAACGTCTCCCTCTGCAAAGCGCTCTGCTAGTTCCGGTGGAAAGACCTTGCACTCTGGACACGAGAGCACGACACTGAGGTTCACACCTTCCTTTGGCTGGAGCGCGTTCATTGTGTGTGTGTGTGTGTGTGTGTAGAGTTGGTGGGCGATGGGATAGGTGGAGGACTACTGTCTTGCTTTGAGGGGCGGGAAACAGCCGGGGAAATGCGCTAAAAACTCGGTAGCAGTGGTGCAGTGGACGTGTATCAGCTGCTGACTGAGTTGAGGGTCGCGGAGTGTATGTTGGAGGGTGAAAGTAGGGGTCGCCGGTCTCTTCAGTGGTTGGTGTAGTGACAAGAGTTGTTTGTCATCGCCGAATTCTTTCTTATCCTCGTTTCCTCAATTTTCTGTCTGGGACGGATGTTGCGCAAAGTCACGTGAGAGTCATTCCGGAATTTACCGCTTTCGGACGAACCCGATGAGCTGCCAAAATTTTTCCCGCACTAAACATTTCAACTTTTCACTTTATGATCTCTGCTGTTTACGCCTGCGCCTGCCATAGAGCTTTTATCCATCAAGTTTGCCAGCTATGAGACTCAAGAAGCCAGTGTCCAAGAGAGGTACCACCCGTATGAGGGAGGGTATCAAGAAGAAGGCTGCTGCTCACAGAAAGAAACAGAAGAAGCTTGACAAGAAGGATGTGACATGGAAGAGCAGAGCAAAGAAGGACCCGGGTATCCCAGCCTCTTTCCCTTACAAGGACAAGATCATCAGTCAGATTGAGGACAGTAAAAGAGCTGCACAGGAGGAGAGACTCCGTCTCAAGGAGCTGAAGAAGCAGGAGCTCTTGGCTGCCGGTCAGGACCCAGAAGACCTCATGGATGATGAGAACAGCGATGAGGATGGCCAGGAAGGTGGTCTCGCTGCATTGTTGGAGAGCGCACAGAGAGCTGCCAAGGATTACGAAGGCGAGTCTTCAGGAGATGATCTGGATGAGGATGAGAGTGACGAAGAGGACCTCGAGGTTGTTGAGTACGAGATCAGCGACGATGAGGAGGAGGACAACAGGGAGATTGACAAGTCCCGTAAGGCATACGATAAGATCTTCAAGACAGTGGTGGAGGCCTCAGACGTTGTCCTCTACGTGCTCGATTCTAGAGACCCAGAGGGAACAAGATCCAGAAAAGTGGAGGAGGCCGTTTTGCAGAGTCAAGGTAAGAGATTGATCCTTATCTTGAACAAGGTTGATCTCATCCCAACACACGTTTTGAACCAATGGATGGACTTCCTCAAATCATCATTCCCAACCATCCCACTCAGAGCCGCCCCAGGTGCCACTAACAACTCCTCTTTCAACAAGAACCTCACACAGACTGTCACAGCCAACTCCTTGCTCACCGCACTCAAGTCATATGCCGCAAAGTCCAACTTGAAGAGATCCATTATCGTTGGTGTTATTGGATATCCAAACGTTGGTAAATCTTCCATCATTAACGCACTCACATCCCGTCATGGAGGTTCCTCAAAGGCCTGTCCAACAGGTAACCAAGCCGGTGTCACCACATCACTTAGAGAGGTTAAAATTGACGGAAAGCTCAAAGTGTTGGATTCTCCAGGTATTGTGTTCCCAGCTGAGAGCAAGAAGAAGTCCAAGGTTGATCAACAGGCACAGCTCGCTCTTTTGAACGCACTCCCACCAAAGGATATCACAGACCCAGTCCCAGCTATTCAACTTATGCTTAAGCGTATCGCCAAATCCGATGATATGAAGGAGAGCTTCAAGAAGTTCTATCAATTGCCACCACTTGCAGACTCTGATATTCATGAATTCACGAAAAACTTCCTCATCCACGTTGCAAGAAAGAGAGGAAGATTGGGTAAAGGTGGTATTCCAAACTTGCACTCTGCTGGTCTTTCCGTCTTGAACGATTGGAGAGATGGTAAGATTGCCGGTTGGACATTACCAAAATCATCAAAGGATGAGGCATCTACACATGTTGTTAAGGGTGCTGGTAGTGGAAAGGCACCAGTTGTGGAACAGACTACAATCGTTAACGAGTGGGCCCAGGAGTTTGATCTTGATGGGTTGTTCGCATCTTTGGACCAGGCTGGTGATAAGATGGAGGAGTAAACTCATGATTGCATGAGAGTCAGAACTGAGAGTTTGGGGATATTATGAAGCATACCATATCGCACTTTTTTATGTACACTAATTTTCAATCATTTACGAGTTTTATAATGAAGTTCCATTTTTGGTTTTTTTGATTCAATACTAGACGATCCAATATACACTAGTTGGTCTGTTCATCTCTTTATTTACATTGACAACAGGCAAACTCGTATGAGACCTCTCTCTAGTTCAATTGTCCAACTTCAGCTGTGCAATTCTCTCGTTAATAGCGTTACCCAACTCCTGAACAGGCTGGTCCAACAACTTGGTATGGATGCTCTTCAATGCCTTGATAGCGTCTTTTTCATCAATGACAGCAGAGATGTTGATCTCATTGGCACCTTGGGAGATCATCTCGATGTTGATTCCCTCTTGAGCAAGTGTAGAGAACATAGTAGAGGCAACACCAATGAACTGCTTCATTTGCTTACCAACAAGGGAGACGATGGCCATCTTACGTGTGACATCAACGGTTCCGAGGCTTTTCAGTTCATCAACGGCATTGCGGAGATCTCTATTCGAGTTCTCATCATCAGAGTGTTGAAGAGCCATGGAAACGTGTACCTCAGATGTGGAGATCAAATCAACAACAAGCTTATACTTGTCCAATGTGTTAAAGATTCTAGCCAAGAATCCATGTGACAGTGTCTTCTTATTCGAATGCACGTTCAAAACGATGATATCGTGCTTTGTGGTGATTGCAGTAGCAGCCTTCTTCTTGATGGTTCCTGGGGCATTGAGCTTTGCCACGACTTGAGGCGGATGTGGTGGGGTAGCTTCACCTTTACGTCCAATGTCATCTGGGTAGATGATGGTTCCCTCTCCTTGAGGGTTCTCAACGTTCTTGATACGGATTGGGATACGGGCCTTAATGACCTGTTCCATGGTGAATGGATGGATAACCTCTGAACCGTAGTATGTGAGCTCCGCAGCTTCCTCTGGTGTAACAGATGGCAAGAGTCTGGCGGTAGGCACCTTACGTGGATCAGCTGTGAAAATACCGTCAACTTCCTTCCACACTTGCAACTCGTCAGCGTTGATTCCAACGGCAATCAAAGCGGCACAGAGATCGGTGTAACCACGTCCAACACCGTTGAGAAGTCCACCTGGGACGATACCAAAGTATCCGGTGAACACTGGAACTATGTCATCTTGCTCCAACCCCATGATCTTCTCTGCAAGAGATTGGGAAAGATTGCTGTAGAAGGCATCGTTGAATCCTGTCTTGGAGATGTCGTATCCAGTTGGGATAATATTTGAAAGATCGATGTACTTGGCCTTGACACCGTGGTCGTTGAAGAGTGCTGCCATGAAGAGACAAGCCAACTTCTCACCCGCACTCATGATGGAGTCGAGTGTTCTCGGGCTGATCTCTCCAATGATCTGGGAGGCATGCAACAGTTTCAGCACCTGGTCGCATTCGTGTTCTGTGTCCTTGACGAGCTCGTCTCTCAATGTGGAGTCCTTGATCAACGACTTTGCGTTGGCAACGTGGTCATCTCTCACGAGCTTCAACACGCTCTCGTAGTCGCCATCAAGGGACGCGAGGTCAGCAGCACGTAGCAGCCTCGAGGTGGTTCCTTCGCTCTTGGTCTTGGAAGAACGAGCTGAGCACACCACGGCGACTCGGCTCTGCTGAGAATACACCTTGACGATGTCATCTGTGATCTTCTCTGAAAACTTTCCAACGGAGGTACCACCGAACTTCTGGACGACCCAGCCCGGGGAGCTGAAGGAGGACGATAGCGATGCCGAGGACATTCTGTGGGCGAGTTGTGCGTGTGTTTGTGCCGGGCAGTTGTGCTTGCTAGGCTCCTGGTGGGGTTGTTCCTGGCAGTTGGAGGAGGTGAAGAGAAGACAAAGTCGCAAGAGCCTCTGCCGGTGACTCAATGTGGCTCCCGGACGAACTCAACGCGGCTTTGCACTGTTTCTGCCATCACGATGACAGCTCATCACGTGACCTTCCACCCCCCGGAATCTCGGATCTCCTTCGGAAATAACTTCCCAATCCGGCTAGGTCGCGGAAACGCGGAAACACGCGAGCACGCGGAATCTTCCCTGACACCCGCACACCTCGAGAGACTCGCTAGCTGGGGACGCGCTGTCAAGAGTTGCAGGACCATGTGGCGGCTAGCTACAAGGACAACCAGGATTGCCCTACAAACGCACAGACAAACACACCAGGCGGTTCGTGACGTGCAATGGTGAAGGAGCACTACGGAATCGTCATCGACTCGGGCTCATCCGGGTCCCGTGTCCAGATCTACGCGTGGCCAGACAGCGCCGAGCTGGTGAAGGAGCTCCACAAGGACTCTGACCAGTCGCTGCTCCATTCGGTGCCACAGGTGCGCCAGGAGGAAGGGTGGAGCTTCAAGACGAGTCCAGGCGTGTCCACATTTGGCGACAACCCGGACGACGTGTGGGAGGACCACTATGAGCCCCTCATCAAGCACGCGGAGAAGATCATCCCAGAGAAGCTGTGGGGAGAGACACCCATCTTCGTGCTGGCCACCGCAGGCATGCGTCTCTTGCCACAGAATAAGCGTGACAGACTGCTCCAGGAGATATGCCACAAGATTGATGACGACTCTCACTTCAAGCTGGAAAACTGCGCGGAACAGGTGCAGATCATCGATGGAGAAACCGAGGGTTTGTATGGCTGGGTTGGCCTCAACTACCTCATGGGACAGCTCGACAAGTACGATCCTTCAAAACAGGAGCAGACGAGCTATGGGTTCATGGACATGGGCGGTGCCTCTACGCAAATCAGTTTCGTGCCATCCAAGGAATCAGAAGTGGAAAAGCACAGAGATGACATCTCCACTTTGTACCTCCGTAACGTGGATGGAAGCTTACAACAATGGGACGTGTTTGTGAGCACATGGTTAGGATTTGGTGCCAACCAGGCAAGACAGAGGTACTTGAAGAACCTCATCAACATCCTACCGGAAAAGAACAACAATAACAACGAAGATGACTACACAACAACAAAGGTTAATGATCCATGTCTTCCGCGCGGGGCAAAGTTGGATTTCTTGCATGACAAACACACATACGATATCATCGGTTCTGGTAACTTTGAGCAGTGCTTGAAGACCACATATCCACTGTTACTGAAAAACTTGCCATGTATTGATGAGCCATGTCTATTCAACGGTGTCCATGCTCCAGAGTTTGATTTCGAAAAGGACAAGTTTGTCGGTATCTCAGAGTATTGGTACACTGCCAATGATGTGTTCCACATGGGTGGTGAATACAATTTCTTGAAATTCAGTGAGAAAGTGAAGCTCTTTTGTGAGAGCGATTGGGATACAGTTATTAAGAACAGTGAAGATGGTGAATATAATGGACTACCGCAATCCCTGTTGATCGATGCATGCTTCAAGGCCAATTGGGTTCTCAACGTGCTACATGAAGGATTCAACTTACCTCGTGTCGATATCGAGAAGAAAGTGAGTGAAGAAGAGCTGGAGAAGGTTACAGGGGATGATCGTCATATCCCATTCCAATCTGCAGGCTCGATCAAGGGTTCTGAGTTATCATGGACTTTGGGAAGAATGATTCTCTATGCCTCCAGTATGGTCCCAGCTATCGCTGATTTCAAACAACCAGTTGGTGTCCTACCAGCTGAGAATGAACACAAGGACTTCATCAATGGTGCGATTACCAAAGGCGCCAAGTTCTTGGAGTCATCATCTTCATCTTCATCATCAGGTCACACGAGTTCATGGAGTCTACTTCTGTTTTTTCTTGTCTTTATGCTTTTTGGTGGTGGGTTTTACATGTACACATATCGCAAGAACACACTTTTTCGGTTTCCCAGTATCATCACACAAGGCATCACACACGGATACAACAAGCTCAATACCAAGTACACACACTACAAATACACCAAGCTCGCCAATCAAATCAACTCAGACCTCGAAGAGGGAATCCTCCATGATATTGCACCACAGACGATCCCAGCTGGAGAATCAGGAATCGATACGACTTCAGGGAGCATGAGTCCCTCTTTAAGCAATGGTGATTTTGGTGCGAGTTTAAGGACACGGTCATACGCAAATCTTCAGAGCTCATCTAAGCAATCTTTCAGTCCAACTACCAAGAAGAATGGTAATTCGTTGTTGGATTTGAGCAAGTTTAGACCAGGTGTTGATGGGTTCCCAAGAAGTCAAAGTGCATCGATCCTGGACTGATCCTCTCTACATACGCTCATCTGCTGGGCTGATGAGACATACAAAAGATGACACCAATGGACTGTATTTATTGATCATTTAATGGTAAGTTACATATGACACTCTTACATAGTAGAGATTCCACGCAGTAGTATAAATTTGCAGACCAACATCACAGATAGCTATCAGCTGCCATCTGGCGCTGCCAAAAATCGCGCAAAACATCCTAGGCCACACCTCCCTCGCATCGGCATTTTCACTGTTGAATAAATTCCTGTAACTCAACAACCACAGCACTTAACAACTATTAGAACACATATTCGGATGAATA
The DNA here is from genome assembly GCA_030563305.1 of Petasospora maesae. NCBI lineage: Eukaryota > Fungi > Ascomycota > Saccharomycetes > Phaffomycetales > Wickerhamomycetaceae > Petasospora > Petasospora maesae. Next base: position 361,026 of record JAKUBT010000001.1, read on the forward strand.
GCTTAACAGAGAATCCAATGAAAGTACTTTCTAAGCCCAAAACCTGCTGCTTCACCGCGGAGGAAAGTTGTAAAAATGGGGTATTTTGTATGAACGGCTCAATTTAGGTAACTTCACTCCATTTTCTGGAGGAGATGAGTGGAAGATTGGCTCTTATCTTGTAATACAGGCCATAATACCCCGTAATTCTTGCATATTCAGAACCATTGGGAAATTTTATGGCCTATTCCATTAGTTTTAGGCTGGAAATCACTCACTTTAAGGGCCCCTCAGCTTACGCGCGTTCAAGCTGTTCGCTGCCTACAATAGCGTGCGCCTATCTTCACTAGGCTACTGGATTGATAATGTGGTAATGTCTCATCTATCTATCAATGGCCAAGTATCATATAACATCTGGGCAAAACTTCTCAAACGTGATTTCCACTTCTGATTTGTCCTCAAAGCTCATTGGGACATCACCCAAGGGAACAGCATAGTCAGGAGGGCAGTAGTCAATGGCGATGTCATTTGGAGGCGGCGCCAGCCATCCTTCAATCAAGTCCTGAATAGTGTGGTCTCTATTGAGGACCAAAGGGTCACAAACTGCGGATGGTCCAGGATCTGCTTCCTCCGACTCGGTGTCTGAATATGGGTCTGTCAAAGTAAGCTCGTCTTGAGCGGGAGATGATGCTTCAGTGGGGAGGGGAACCACGCCAAGGAAGGGTAAGGGCAGGGGAACCAAGGGAATGTCTTCGTATGGATCCTTAACCAAAGGTGGTATGGGAGTTTTGTCAGAGAGGAAATTGTAGCCGAGCTTGGCCAATCGTGTCTCAATAGCAGCATCATTGTCATCATCGGAGACTGGCCTAGTTACCTCCTTCTCGACGGCAGTCTCACACTCCTTGGGAGGCCTCTTACTTGCCCTCTTTCTTCTTTGCTTCTCTTCTTCCTTCTTCTGCTCCCTCAAAAGAATTCTGGACTCCCGGGGAAGAGTGTTCAATGCAGTGGTGACGATACCTAGCGCGTCTCGGTCCGGACAGAGCACAAGCGATGCCATCAAGTCAACACCGACCTGCTCCTTCACCTGTGTGCACAATCTGAGCAGGGAAGTGATGTCAATTGGAATGAGGAAGTCCATGGAGCTGAATTTGACCAAGTTTTCATATCCTGTCGGCCCGTGGTGTCTGTGGCTGTAGTTTGCATGGCGGAAGTACTCTCTGAAACCGCTACCCGTGGTGCAGTCGTAGTCGAACTTGGCCAGACACAGAACAAGATGGTCATCGACTTCTGCGTAAGGACACACAGCTTGTAACTTGAAAATGTCGCTTCCTGCTGCTCCAATAAACCCAAAAAGTGGTTCAAGGGCCACCCAGCCTTCGAAAAGACCGTGGTAGTCGCACAAGTGTGCATCGTACTCAGAGCCCCGTGTGTCGAAGAAGAACTGCCTGGGCGTCCGTGGCACAAAATTGTCGTCTTCTTCAGCGGAACCAGACTTCTTGAGCCCTTGGTGGAGCCTCAAGTCCTCGAACGGGTCGCAGCAGGGACACATCGAAAGCATCACTCTCAGTCCGAAGCGTGTTCTGGTGTTCTTGTTCTTCTCTGTCAGCTTGAGTGTAAGCGGGGACAAGACACCGCATCTGATGACCGACTTCCCCAGTTGCAAATCCACTGGACTCACATCGTTCCCCTCGATGGCTTGCAGCTCAAAGTGGTTGACTGTGCGTATGGAATGTGGCTGTCTTATGGCGGAAACTTGAAGATCCCGAGAAGAGTTGAGATGTCTAAGGCACCGGACCAGCTGCTCCAACGTGGTGTAGTTGATGAGATCGAAATCTTTGGTCATGGCGTCTCTGGGTAGCTAGCAATCAAGTGGGTAAAATTAGCAACTCGTGTTTGGTAAGTAGCTATTGTTAATCCTTAAATCTCACTGATGGAGTGAAATGATCTCTAAATAGCTGCCGTATGTATAAAATGTCATATTTTTTTTTTGGGTGGTGAGAGATCCGGGGCGCAAGGGGGTGGGGCGTGATGACACAAAAACAAATAAATCAACGATCCGAGATTTATGCCTTCCACCACGCTACTGGGTACTCTACAAAAAGCTTTCTAAGTTAAGAGAGTAGTAATACATGGATTGTTTATTTCAATAAATACACTAAAGACAATAAATAGATAAATAGACCACCTCACGGTGACGCCAGTCCCCAATCAGTAATCGATCCAGTCATCGGAGAACTTCAGGCCCTTCTCAACAGAGACGGCCAACTTCACAGCCTTTTCTCTTTCATGATACTGGTAAACCATCTTTTGTCTAAGCTCTTGGAAGTACTCTTTGGTATCGTCATCTTTGGACTGTACGGTGAGGATCAGTATCATGGAGACCTCGTGCGAGTCGAAGCAACTCACATCTCCCCAAGGCACATGATCTTCCACTTTCTTGGTCTTCTTAAGACAAGATTTGAGTGGCGTAGCAATCTTGCTCTTGGTGTTGAGGTTATCACAATGCGTATCATCGTAAATTCTCATACTTATGGTCTTGGAGAAGTCAACTTTGGTATCGCTAAAGGTGTAATCCTGGGAGATGGCCGCTGAAGAGGGCTCACAGATCTTAACGATCTCCACGTCATTATCCACACCACGGATGATCTGGTTCATCACTGGCTTAGAACCCTCCATGCGGAACTTCAAGTCCAAGGATTCAAATGCTAAAAGCTGGTTAGTATGGTACTTTGAGACGTAGAAGCAACGGTCATCAAAGATGGCAAGTGATTCGGGGGAGTGTTCCCTTTCCAAGTCATAGAGTGGCTCCAAGAGCTCTTGTAATGAGATGTGTTCCAACTCATCATCGGTTACTGGACGTGAGTCTTCAATGTTTGTGTATGGTTGGTATCTTGGGAACTTCTCGCCAAGAGCCTCAGCAAGGGCAAGCGTATCTGAGAACTCATAGGCAGCGCTATACTCCATGGCTTTGATGGTGGTGATACCAGTAGCCGTTACAAGAGTGGTGGCAGTGGAAGCCGTAGCAGTTGTAGTAGCAGTGGTGAACATGTTAGTAGTTTTTGAGAGGGAGTGAATGTATGCTTATGTGTGTATGTGTGGTGAGCAGAGGAGTGCGTGGGAGGAAGAATGGAAATTTCAGGGGGGAGCCCCGGTATTTATACTTGGGCAGATCTGATGAAAAATATCCCCATGTTCTCCTAATCTCAAGCGTGTGGGAGGTCACCCCTTGCAGATCGTACCCCTATTGTCTCATCTTTGGAAGTTGGAACTTGGTGGAAGCTTTTGTCTCCGATCTGGAGATTTGCGCTTGTCTTTGAGAGATTTTGGTGAGAGAGGAAAGTCCCCTGCGGCCGGAGATACAAACAATGACGCACAATCTCGCTTATACGGGGCCCTCCTTCTATACACAGATCCAGCGCCATTTATCACGGTTAGCGGCGCAGAAGTATGGGATAAGAAGACTGTTATGACGCGAGCTTGAGGAATATATCAGATCATGGAATTTTGGCTACTGACTGACGGGATCAGGGGGCACGGCTAGTAGATAACGACCCCTGCGGATGGGGCAAGCCTCGAGAACTTATCAGGACTATCACACCAAAAGAGTATAACAAACAAGAAATGCATATGCACATAGCGATTGAAGACTATATATATTAAGGTAGGGGGTCAGATCAGAAGACAAACACCTGGTCACCAGCCTTTGAGACAGGCTTGGCCTTTTCGAAGCCCAATCCAACAACACCCTTCTTCACAGAAGAAACCATTGGTGGTGGACCACACACCAAAACCATGGACTCTGGTGTGGCAGCTGGCATGAATCTGTTCAAGATCTCATCTGTTACGTAACCAACACCGCCTTTCCAGTTTGCGGGTGGCTTATCCAACATGTAGTAACAGTTGATGTTTTCGTGTTCTTTGCACAACTTGTCCAATTCTGGCTTGAGCAAGATGTCAGCCTCTGTTTGGTTTCCATAGATCAATTGAACTTCGGTCTTGTCCTCTGGGTTGTTGGCAATTGCTTCAATGATCTGGTACATTGGGGTGATACCGGTACCACCTGCAACCATACCAAATGACTTCACCATGTTTGGGGTGTATTCGAAGAAACCCTTTGGTCCACGCACCTTGATGGTTTCACCAATCTTGAGCTCTGCGATGTACTTGGAGATGTTTCCCAATGGGTAGTGCTTGATCAAGAGATCAAAGTAACCCTTGAGGGCATCGTTGGAGGTTGGGGTATATGATCTGACAATCTCCTTGCCGTTGATGGTGGCGGCGATGGAGATGTGCTGTCCAATTGGCAGTCCGAGAATGTCTGTTTCACGAGGAAGGGCAAATCTGTAGATTCCCGAGTTGTGGGAGAGCATTGTCTTCTGGATCAATGGGAACTCCAGGAACTTGTCCTTGATGAGCACCTTACGCTGCTTAGGCGTGGAGAAGAAGAAGAGATAATAGGACACGGCCACTGCGAGGAGGGCGACGCCGATGGCGATGGTTGTGGAGTCCATCTCAATTGGTTGATGAATACGAGGGGAGGCTGCGGGAAAGGGGGCAGGGGGAAGGGGGAAGGGGTCACGGGAGGAGATTGGGCAGAAGAGAGAGGATCAGATGAGTTTATATAACAACGGCCAGGCCTCCGATTTCCCGTGGAGAAATCTCTGGAGAAATCTCGCAGAAGATGGGCAAAGGAGCAGCAAATGCTGGTTTTTTTAACCCAACTCGGACACCTTTGAAATCGGAGAGGAAAACGCGAAACCCGCGAAACTACGCGAAAAGCCGGAAAAAAAAGGGAAAAATCCCCGCGCAATTTGCATTTTGCAGTGGACAGGTCACGTGCCAGCGCTAAGGTATAATAAGTTGCGCCAGAGAGAATCTACGTGAAAGGCATACAAACTTTTGTGAATTCGTGGGGATTTTGAATTCTGATCCAGGGGGTATACAAAGAAGGGGCGGGGGCTGAAGAGGTGTGTGCTTTATCTCGGTCCATCTGACAATTGAGGTGGATTCTAGTGGCTGCTTTGCATGAATATATTCATCCCCCCCATTTACCCCAGATAGACCCACCACTGACACTTAGTATAAAAAGCAGTCACTTGTCGCCAAAGAGTCGCTTGACCTTGCTCCAGAGCCCACCGTGGCCCTCCCTGTCCCTTTCCAGCGCCTTCCTGTTCCTCTCGACGGCTCTGTTGAGCTTCTCTGCGGAGAGCCCTGTATTCTTCTTCTTGGAGTCGTTGGTGTTGGTGTTGGTGTTGGTGTTGGTATTGGTGTTGGTGTTCGTGCTCTTGATGCTGACGACGGTGGTGCTCCTCACGAGTCCTGTCTCGGTCTCCAGCTGGTACTCTTCCGGGAACAGCTGGGCGTTCGACGGTGTCACTGTGTCTCTGGCGGAAACGTGCTGGGTGGTGAGCTCCCTTCTGAGAGACTCGATGGTCTCTGACTTGCTGAGCGGTGCTGCGTGCTCTGCCACGGCGTCGATGTCCGGGAGGTCGTACTGCTCCAGCGGCGTGCTCATTGGCTGGTTTAGTTCTTGTTGTTGTGTGAATATTGAGTGCCTTGCTTGTTTACTTTTAACATCATAGTAACCAGCCAGTGATAACAGCAACACCCCACCGCTTTTATACAACCGCACGCAACGCAACGGCTGAAGAGTGACCGTCCTTCCCTCACGGCCCGCGCGCTTATACGCTGGCAGAGTCTCGTGACTTTGAGCTTACAACTTTCTTCACAAGTCACGCCTACAACAAACACCTCCAAAATGACCGAAATGTGTATCTAGTAGACATTGTAATGATTAGTCAGGTGCTGATCATCGCAAACCCGGCCACGTTGCCAAACCTCTCCTCGTTCAGCTTCGTCACCACCAGCACCAGCTCGCAGTACACCTCCACATCCTTCTCCTTCAACGATTGTATGCTTCCATTGTCCAACACCCACAGCTTCGTGTCCTGCTTGGCCTTCAGCTTCACAATCTCCTCCTCTTCCCTGGACCCATGCTCTGCAGGACTGTCATCTCCAAGGCGTCCACACATCGTGCGTGGCAACAGAGTCTCATAGATCTGCTGTGTGTCGTTCATGTTCTGTGTCATGTGTAGCACTCCACTCTCCACCAGCACAAAGTATGAATCCCTCTGTGAGAAGGACAATTCAGAGTCAAACCCAAGGTGTTGCTCTTGGAACAGGGCCAAAAGTGGTTTCCAGAACCCACTAGGCTTCTTCGAAAGTCCCTGTAGGGCAAATGACAACAGTGGCAATGGTTCAGGATCGGTTTTTTGCTCTTGCTTGGTGACAGTCTCAAACTCTCTCTTATAAGTGTTCTGTGCCTCTTGGAGGAAATTGGTGTTTCTTGGAGTATTGATAGGTAGGATTGGCTTGGAGTGTTGCTTCGACGCAGCCTTCTTGGCTGGTAGTGTCTTGATTTTGGCAACGTTGGTCTTCTTAAACTGTTGGAATTGTTTATACTTGGTCAAAAATTCATTCTCACACCATTCCAATGACGAGTTCAAGTCATTAAATGTCCTTAGACGTTCCATGTCATCATCCCCTTCAAATGCTCCAACCATTCTTAAAGATTGTAGGATGTTGTCCTGTCCACCAACTGATAAGATCAAGTATGCGTCTTGGTCTCTCACATACTTCTTGATTCTGTTCAAACCTTCAGCTGCAGAGTAATCAACATTCAAAACATGTTTCAGATCAAAGATCAAGTACTTCACTGGTGTCTTGTCAAATTGTTCAGATTCAAACAAATACTTCACCTCTTTCTCAACTTTACCAATGGATCCAAAGAACAAGAAACTTTGTAGTTTCAAAACCAAGATTTGTTTGCCAATCTTTCTCAAGAATTGCTCCTGCACTGGGTGTCTAATCACTGTGGATCTTGCAACTTCTCCAGTGTATGATGCAGAGACAATAGGTAATTTGGTGTTCTCCCAAAGGAAATGGAAACTTGCCAACACGAGACCAACAATGATACCAACGACAAAGTCATAAACTCCCATAGTGAGCACAATCACTGCAATGGTACCATATTCCATTGCAGAAACACGTCCCAAAGTGTCATACATTGACTCCTTGAGCAATTCATATCCCAACAGGAAAATCAATGAACCAACAACACAAACGGGGATAAACCCAATGAGCACTGGACCCACGAGCATGACTCCAAATGTTGCAATTGCAAGCATCACTCCAGCAACTCGAGAATCAGCACCTGCACGCATGAAGAGCAATGAGTTGGTATACACCAGATAATTCTGGATGGATCCGACGCATCCTGAGATGATGTTAGAAACACCATGTGCAATCAATTCACGATCAACATCAACCTCATCTTGATTTGTAGACACAGCCAATGCTGGAACGTTAATTGGAACATGTAACACACCAAAGAAGGTCAATGCCAACATTGATGGTATTTGTCCCAAAAGAACACCCCAATGAACAAGTTTGAAGTTATACAACTTATAGAAGTCATACCATGGTGCATGTGAATTTGAACCTGATGAAAACATGAATCCATGCTCCCGGGCAATTTCCAAATCCCAAGTGGGCACAATGATAATGATGATATGAGTGATGATGAAAACTGCAATGAAATATGAAGGTAAGATCACAGAGTGATGGTTATAGTGCTGTAACAACACGAGTCCCACTGTTAACAACACTGGAATGATCCATTTGATGAATGTGCTCAGTTCAAGCATTTGTCTCAAGTATTCCCAGTTGTATTCAAATGCACCCAATTTAGATGAGATTTCCAATCCTGTGACACAGAGGAAATAACCAACACCACCAATACAACCAATGAGGATATGACGTGGGAAGAATCCAACCAATTGACCAAGTTTGAACTTACCCAATAGCAAAAAACATGCACCAGTGACAATGGAACTCACTGCATATGTGGTGATTGTAGTAGAGATGATCTCCTGTGGATGGTCTTCACCAATTTGTAAAGTGATCGCTGAAGCCATGGCATGAAAGAACGGTGTCACTTCAATCATCTCAGATCCAATTCCAGCTCTAAAGGCAGATCCACCAAGGGAATAAACCAATTGTGAAACAACACATGAGACGTAAAACATTGAAAGACCAGCAGATCCCAAGTCTGAAAAGACGGCTTCACCAATGGGGAAGATGATCATTCCGTATGATAAACCATCCAAGATGTTCAACAGCAGTCCTAGGATCACACCGGGGACATAACCGAGCAGTTTGATCGGTGCCAAGTCACTCATTTGGAATTCCGGTGACTTGTGCTTCATGCGTGTTCTCTGTGCCTCTGTGTCTGTTCCATGGTCATATGAGTAGTACACTGGGGCGTTATTGGCATTGGAAGGGTCCACGAGTGATGTTGTCTCATTCTGCTCGAGGGAATCATAGCCTTGGTCTTCCTCTTCTTCCTCTTCTTCTTCGAAGACCTGTGACTGGTCCATACCCACCAGATCATCGTCTGTGGCCAAATGTGCAGCCTGTTGGTGCACTTCACCCCTCAACCGCAGTTGTTCCTCAGATGTATGAACGGAGGGGGATGAGCCTGTGAGGGACCTTGCGGAGCCACTGTGCGCCGTGACGCCACTACCACCAGAGGGCAGGTTGAACCCCAGGTACGAGCGTGCCAGGTAGGAGTTGTTGATTGTGCCTGAGTCCTTGAACGAAGAGGAGAGCCCCAGAGACACGCTCAGTGCCTCAGAGAGAGACTGCTGCCTGTTGCGAGGGGTCGTCGTCATGGCGTTTTCTCTGTGCAACTGGCCGTGGTTTCCTGGACTTTCTTGAAGAGATGTAGAGAAGGTGGAAGAAGGTGGAAAAAGGTGTCGAAAAGAGGGAATTGGAGACAGCAATTGCACAAAAAACAATCAAGAGAAGCAGAAGCAGAAGAGTTGAAAGCCCCCTCAGAGCAGCAGCTGAGATAAGTGCTCGCCGGCCACTAGGAGCTGGAACGGCGCATCTCCCCGAACGCCGGCTGGGACGCTGACAGCTCTTTGGCTGCGATAGCCGATCTCTGGTGGTGTGCGGGTGTGCTGTACGTTTAATCTCTTTTATTTCTGTCACGTGCCCATTACATAATTCCTTACATAAGCAGAATGACCAGAAATCGATCATCAGGCAGCACTGTCCAACAGAATCCCATCCCCACACTTGTGAGCTTGTTGTGCCTATAACTGCGCTTAGATCACCACTTTCAAACACCCTACAACGCCCATTTGGTATTCAGACGCTGCTCACACACACTCAGTATCGCCAATAAGATGTGCATACTCGTCACCACCAACGCGCACAGGCACTTCCCCTTCATCCTGTGCTCCAACAGGGACGAGTTCTTCTCCAGGGAAACAGCACCCGTCAACACCCACACCTATGCCCACGCCACCGTGCTCTCACCCTTGGACATGGCACGCTCAGACCATGGCACCTGGATTGCATTGAACCCGCACACTGCACAGCTGGCGGTGCTCGTGAACTACAGAGAAGGAATGAAGCTGGCAATTAACCCCGTTTCTAGAGGCGTGTTGCCGCTAGAGTACGTGACCAGCCAGACACAGAGTCGAAGTGAGTTCCTCAACGAGTTGAGATCCAAATATGGATCAGATATCTTGGAGGAAATCGGAGGGTTCAGTCTGATGTTTGGTCGGATTGGATCAAGATTCGATATCGTCTCGAATAAGACAGGTGATGATTTCAAGTGCTTCATCGATAAGGAGATCCATGGGCTGAGTAACTCCAAGTTTGATGAGCCTTGGGAAAAAGTCAAAATTGGAGAGACAAAACTACGAGAAATTGTCGAAAATGACACAACTGACAAATCAAAACTCATTGATGAACTGTTGGGACTACTCAGTCTTGACACACTACAGAACATCACACAAGACTATGAGGCAAACTTCCACAACATTGAAAGATCAATCTTCATCCCACCACTACTAGTAAGAGATTATAACAGAGGGAACCCCTTGGCGGGGAAATACTATGGAACAAGAACACAGACTGTGATTATATTGGATCAAAATGGTCATTTGACATACGTGGAGAGAAACCTACATTCAAGTGATGATCTCAATGAAGAACCTACAGTAAAGACGTTTGAGATGGATATTCCAACACAGTGAATACGTCTATATTCTCCCTCAGACCTAAAATCTTTGTCAAGTGTTTGATCGTGCTGCACCTTATGAATTTTATGAACCCGCCAAGTGGGAAGAATGGAAGACACGTACAGGGAGTGAGGATATGTGTACACACAAAAGTTCTCAGTTGAACACCCAAAACCCAAAAGAAAAAACTGCATATGGCATGTACTACTCAAGAGCTATTAAGCTATGCATCCTCAATTAATGACACCATTATGACCAAACATGACCGTAGTAGTATATCTTACCACCAGAGATTCGTAGCTTGTTGAAGCGGGAGTTGGCATAACGCAGATCTCCGGCCGAGAAGAGAGTACAATCGTAGATCAAACCGTGGAAGGGTCCCAACCGCGGGGTTTCTTGGAATCTCCAGAATTTCTGCCTAACATCCAGTCACTGATACCCTCACTTACCCTAAATTATCTCAAATTGTGAAATTGTCAGTTTCAAAGATTACTGCCTCTTCTCCTTCCCTCTTCCTCGTCAGCGCATGTACTACACTGTCCAACATACCCACCTGATATCCTCACTGCATCAGCTGCAAGATGACAAAAGACACTCCAGATGACGCTTGGGTGCCAAACCCTCTTCCAAAGTCCTCAATGTGGGAAAGAAAGCGTCAAAGAGACCTCATGCGTAAGGGGTTTGAACCCTTGAAGCTCAAAGTTCCAGCAGACTCTTTACACACAATCATGCATGACGTTATAAGACCAATGCTTCTTGATTCCGAAGAGACGACTAAGAAGTACTCCATTAGGGGCGTTAGGGGACATGATTTGGATGCTGGTGCATATCACACTACCCGTGTTTCGTTCACTGATGTCACTACACTCGCCATCTACCATCAGGCATATGACTTATCCGGTCTTACAGAGAGGGCACAGAGGGCATCCCATAATTTTGAGCCAAAGAAAAGTATACTTAAGCCTAAGAAGACAAACGAGATCTCACAGTCAAGTAAAAACCATGATCTTGGACTAAAGAAGGCTGGTGAATACTATGAAGTGCCTAAGTTCGATCTTGACAGTGAGGTGGACGACGTACCAAGACATTCAAGTACTACTTTCAGCGATGAGGAGAAGAAGCACTTGAGACGCTTACAGATCGTGTCATACAACTTAGAGAATCTGGGGATGGTTGATGACGCTGAATTATGATACTCTTTTACCAATACTATGACCCCTTGACCTTGTTTCTTACTGTGCCTGTAGATGACTGAATGGTAAGGTACAAGCTCCTTGACCGGGGATTCGGGGAACGTTCGGCATCCCACGAGCTCAACTTCCACAGGGTCACCTGCCCGCCAGAGCCCCCTACTGGAAGATCTCTGAAGTTATGGAGTTAAACGGATATAAGAAGGTAATGAATGACCAAAATATAGGGTTATAGGGGCTATTTGGTTCCTCTCGGCCGTAACAGCCCCTTTTTAGCACCTAGTTGGGTAAAAAATGTAGATCTTGGGAACAATAGGGTCATGCAAGGGGTGCATGAGTGTGTACGTTCCGGGATCTCGCTCGCGGGGTTGGAGCACTAAATCTCAAGATATCTTCCCGAATATTGACGATAGCGCTTAAAACATGGGGCGATTCGGATTGCTGGAGTGTTTCTGTATCCAGATATGTAATTTTTGATGCATGAATCTGGGTATTTCGATCTGGATCTAGCATGGAGGCACATAGTGGAACTCGGGGATCTGGAGAACCCCTTTCTTCACGATCTACGAGGGATTTCGATCCAGAGATTTACAGAATGACCATGATTTAGGGGGATTTACGCTCAAAATTTGTCTATATAAGGAGGGCAAAGTTCCCACTTTCCCCAGTTCTCGTTCTCGTCCTCCCTTCAACTTCATCACACTACAACAGCTACTACTACTACTCCAACTACCGCCAGTACGACTAAGATAACAACGATAACCATCAACACAACAACGACTACTAACAAGAACACTTTCTCAACTAAAATGCCAAACAGCTACTTCACTTTCCCAGGTACTAGTTACCAAGAGACCGAAAGACTCTTCAGGATGGTCGCCAACATGGCCCCATCTGAGTTCGAGACCTCCATCTCGAGAATTGAGACTTCTATCCACACTGTTGAGCATGCCAGAGCCAGATTCCCAAAGGACACCCACGGAAAGGCTCTTGAGATTCTTACTAACGAGGGATACTCCCCATTGGAGGGTGATGCTTACCGCCGTGCCTACATCTGCCACAAGGCCCAGGAGAAGAAGGTGAACACCTACATCTTGTGCCCATACGAGCACCTCCACGCCAGCAAGTGCAAGCGTTTCCACGACACCTTGACCACCGAGTACCTCCACCACATGGCCAACGTCCACGGTATCAGAAGAGCAGGTGCCTTCCAGCAGCCGTTTGTCGGGTTCACCCGTGCAGCCAAGAAGTTGACAAAGAGCCAGACTGTGGTCCCGGAGAAGACGTGGCAGATTGCCTGTGTGTGTCCTTACAACAAGCGTAACACTAACAGTCCATGTATGGCCGCCATTGAGTTCAGCACCAAAAAGGGAGAGGGATTCAAGGCCTACTACAGACACGTTGACGAGCACCACATGTGTACACATGATAGAAAGCTTGCGGATGACTACCTCAAGTACGACCCAGAGGATGCCTTCCTCCCGATCTCCCTAGATTCCTACACAGAGACATCCAGACTGTTTAAAGAGGAGTTCGGCAACTTCCCTAACATCGACGCAGTCTGGGATGAATCTGTCTTGGTACATGTTACCAGCAGACTTGCTCCTGAGTCTGCTCTCGCGCAGTACATTGTTGACAAGACAGAAATGGAAATCAACGAGCCAATCGAGTTTGAGCAGATGCAAGATGAGGAGAGCCAATCTCGCAATCCACATCCATTCTCTGGTCCAAACAAGAACTCTCGTCGTTCTTCTAAGTCAAAGGGAGTCAAAAAGCCTAAACGTGATCCTTCAGCACGCTCGCCAACTCCTCAGAAGCAGGCCGCTATTGCAGCAGCAGTTGAACAACAAGTTGCAGTTAAGGACTACATGCCAGATGTCCAGTTCTGGAATAATAGTGTGCTATCAAATTCATTCATGGAGCAGCAACAGCAGTACCAATTCCCAATGCAGCAGCAGGTTCAACAGCCAGTGCTTGAATGTGACCAGATGGTTGTTCCACAGGGTAACTACAACGACTTGTTTGGACAGAATATGTACAACGATATGCTATACAACGGGCAAGGTGCTGTTGAGGATCAAGTTCAGCTTGTATTCGATGCATCAGCAGAGGAAGCTCAAGTTCCAGAGCAGGAATCCATCAATGACGAGATGGAAGAGGATGAGGATGAGCTCTCAGAGAATGAAGAAGACCTTGTTGACATCATCCTCAACCAGCTTGTTGAGAGGACAGTCGATGTGGCTATTGACCAGGCGGTTGAACAGCCAGATGATCAGCTCAAGCAGGACGTTGACAACATCATGTTGAACAACGGCTTGGGAGATGATGACTTCTTCCATTTTGGACTTGGAGACCAGGAGACTGCTAGTGCTTTGGATGAGTTCTTGCTCAGCATGAACGTGCCTGGTGCATTGGAGGTTTGATGCGCTGGGAAACTCCCAGCAGCTACCTGGATCTGTATTTTATATTTATTCTTCTATTTATTATTTTATTTATCTACATATCTATATACCTACTAACTTATTTATGATTGATCCTTTAAGTACAAGTAGACCACCAAGGGTTACGACTGACTTACATGGGTTGTATATGGAGGACAGCCTGCTAACAAGTACTACATTTCAAAAGATTGGTGATTCGTAATGATCATGATCGTTCTAACATTCATTGTGTCGAAATTTAGCGTCCCTGTGCCTTAAGCTTCTTCAATGCCTTTTCAACTGCAGCATCCTCCTCATTACCTGTCCACCCTGTGCTCGTGAGTACCGCATAGGCGGCATTGTTCCCTGCCTTGGCTTTTGATTGGCCCTGTCCAATGGCGATCTGTACAGCGTCGATGTAGAATCGAATCTTGAACCAGGGCACAAGCACGTCTGGAGGCAACTTGCTGTCCAGCACCCTGTACTCAATCACGTGCCGCAGCGGGTTCAGTATCTTGTACACGATATTCTTAGAGAACTTGACCGTTTCCTCTGACGGCTCGTTGGTGTCCTCCAGCGTGAGAGAGCTGAGAGAGCTCCTCGTCCAGCAGCGTCATCTCGTTCTCAAAGGAGTACAGCGCCAGGGTCTTGATCCACTCCATGATGGCGCTGTGCTTCTTCCAGCACACCTTCTTCCAGCAGGGCACTGATGAACGCCTTGAACACGTCCACGTAGAGCGCGTGGTCGAAAGCCGTCGTTCTTGAAGGGCGGAGGGGCGTCCCTGATGATGAGCTCGTTGGAGGTGATGATCCTGTGCAGCAGCGGCGCCTTGGAGAGTTCTGCCTCTGGGACGCCCCGTATCGCTGACCCTCCTCCGGCAGCCTGGCCGCAATGGCCTCTGAGACGGCGAAGTCGAGCATCCTAGTGCCCCCTGAAGGCCAGATAGGTGTTGTCGTTGGCGGAGACCTGCTGGGGCAGTGTCTGTCCTCGTGGTGGTCGGGGGCTTCGAGTGCCCGTTACATTCTGGCGGTGATGCTGTGCGGTGCTTTTGGCGGTGGATGTCCTGGTGGTTTGTTGGCGGTGATGTGGGTTGATCCTCCGCAAAACGAAATTTCTTTCCTCACAACGTCACATCCGCGTAATTCACACAACCGCCTGCTGGGATTACTACCCCATCCACCACAAACAACAATAACAACCCCCCACCAGAAGATGTCACTGCCCAGGTACAAGAACATCGCACAGACGCTGCGGGACGACCCGGACCAGCAGTCACTCGAGCTGGACGAGTTCTCGGACCTGGAGTCGCTGGACTTTGAGGTGCAAGCCCGTCTCGAGGACCCGGAGCAGCAGCAGGAGCCCTTCGAGTTCGCCCAGCTGGACAAGTCCAACCTCAAGATGGCCTTCATGAACATGGCCAACTCCATCCTGGGTGCCGGGGCCATTGGTACACCTTTCGCTATGAGCAACTGTGGTGTCGTTGGAGGCGCAGTGGCCCTAGTGCTGCTCACGGTGCTGGTGGACTTCACCATCCGCATGATTGTGGTCAACATGAAGCTCAGCGGACGCAGCTCGTACCAGGACACAGTCGAACACTGCTTCGGAAAGGTTGGGAAAGTCATCATCATCCTCACACAGGCACTGTTCGCATATGGAGGATCTATCGGGTTCTGCATCATCATTGGAGACACCTTCCCACACATCCTCCGAGCCTTCTTCCCCTCGTATTCGGACTCATCGTTCCTACGGTTCTTCTTCTCCAGAAACGTCATCATCACACTCGTCACTCTATGCATTTCCTTCCCACTCTCTTTGAGTAACGACATCTCCAAGCTCGCTAAGGCCAGTGCCCTGGCGCTCGTGAGTATGGCTGCCATCATCATCATCGTGCTGATACGTGGGCCACAGATTGACAAGGAACTACGTGGTTCAATGAACCTCAAGTCTTTCCTCATAACACCGAGAATATTCCAAGGTGTCTCAGTCATCTCATTTGCCCTGGTGTGCCATCACAACACAAGTTTCATCTTCCACTCACTGAAAGACCCAAGTCTTAACAGATTTGCCAAGCTGACACATGCCTCGTGCTTTGTCTCCATGGTGGCATTGGGGACTATTGGGTTTGGAGGATTCATCATATTCAAGGACAAGACAAAGGGAAACGTCCTTAACAACTTCCCCGGGGACGATACGCTTGTCAACGTTGCCCGTTTTTGCTTTGGCTTCAACATGGTTACAACTTACCCATTGGAGTTATTCGTCCTCAGAGACGTTATGCGTGACTTGTACTACGTCAACCAACCAACGAGTCCACAATTGGGAGGAAGAGCACATCTACTCATCACTACATTCTTTGTGCTGGCCACAATGATACCCGCTCTTTTGACTTGTAACTTGGGTGCTCTCTTTGAACTCATTGGTGCAGTGGGTGCCTCCATCATGGCATTCATCCTACCGCCAATGTGCAACTTGAAGATCACCGGAGGGTCCAAATCAATAAGGAAGAAACTACCGTACTATGCAACCATCATCTTTGGATTTGCAACGATGTTCATCTCTTCTGCTCAAACACTCATCAAGGCTGCATCTGGTGCTGATGAGGCACACTGTATCGCATAGATATCCCTGTACTCATTATACTACATATTCTATCATTTCTAATGTCTCTTCATATGTGTGTATATGTTTGCGTACTCGTATTGATCATCATCGTTTCTATGTATATTCCTTGTGGGGAATAGCTCACACACTTTCATCATCATCGTTCAAATGTGCAAATGTGAATGGGGTGTATGAATAACCTTCACCTTCAAAGAACTTGGACATGGCTTCAACCCAATGCAAACGAAGCGAATGCAACATGGCAGATGTACCTTCCATCATAACCAAAATAGCAATCGTCAGGGAGAACCACATGGCAAACAAAACAACAACTTTGAAAACGGCAAATGGACTTCCAGAACTCTCAGATGAAAAGGCATTGCCAATGGTCATCGTCCACAACACAGAGGACAACTGTGCATGGGCCAACGAAAGTGCCCATAATCTCAAGTATGATGCAGTATGTGAAACACAGTTCAAACAGAACTCAATGGTATGGATAACTTGATGAATCATAATATCTCCAAAGTCGAATTCCTCTGGTGGTTCCATACGAGAAACGTTGAGCTCATCTCCTGCACTCTCATCGTTATCCAGAACTTGTGCATGATGTTCCTGTTCAGCCAGACTAGCATATCCAGCCTCCTGTGCATTATTGTTTTGCTTACGCAAGGTCATTGGCTTGTAGAGCAAGAGCCATGGAACACACACAAGTGCAGCGAGTAAGAGAACAACCTGAACGAATGCCTGGCCTGGATAGAGATGATCGTCAATGTTCCCTGGTGATAGGAACATGTTAATGAGCATGTTCAATAAACCTGGAGCAGGTTTACCAATCGCCACCCAATCGACAATCCATTTGTAAAGAATCGTGAGTGAAAGGTATCCAAAGATCGATTGCATGAAGATGAGTCCCGGAATGAAGTTACCAATGATGTCAACTTTTGAATGGTTATGTCTGTAATTGACCAATGAGAACATGAATGAGTATGTCATATGTGTGAATCCCATCAAAATTGAGAGTTTCATCTTGTAAGAGTTGGTAAAGATCAAATTGTTTTCAGTACCATGCCATGCCCAATCCAAACCAAATGGATAAACTCCTGTTTTTTCAGCGGTGACGGTCTCTCCTTCTTGGAAATTCTCAGGCCATTTCCATCCAGATTTGAACAAAACCATCGATTTAGAGAAAATATCGTTGTACATGAGACCAGTATACATGGAGAACAAGCCCATGAGTAAGATGATGTAACGACCGTTAAATGCCATGTCAAAGATCTCATCCTTCTTTTGGAATTGAAGCTTACGCTCATTCAAAACCAAAACCAATGCAACGAGGAAAACGATAAATCCATGCCCCAGATCACCAAACATGATGGCAAACATGAAGGGGAAAGTGACAACAGTGGCAAGACCGGGATTAACCTCTTGATAAGTGGCGATACCATATGCATCCACAATGGATTGGAAAGCCTGTGTAAATTTGTTGGTTCTGTGGAAAGTTGGCGGTGCGAAATTTGTAGAGACGGTATTGAGAACCGCATGGCCTGGACCTTGCACTGCAGAGAGTGCACTTGTGATCATGGCAATATCAGATGTTGGTACCCAACCTTCGGCAACAAGACCACGAGATTCCTCCCTAAACATGTTGAGTGCAGTGTAAACCATTTTCTCTCTCTTGACAATAGCTTTCCATGTTTGCATCATGTCCGCAATGACGAACAACTCAGTGAAGAGCAATGAATGTGTACCTTCAATGACCTGGTCCAGATCTGCCATTTGTGTGTTGATAAATTGTAGTTCTCTATTGTAGGCATCACTGTCAGAATGGACATCACTGTAAACGTTACCATCAAGGGAATCAATGATCTTTCTCACCCTTGAAAGCAACAACTCACCGTGTGTGAAAACAATGAAGACATCTTTCTCAATCAGTTCTCCTGTTCGTGGATCCAAAATTGGCTCTTCAAGAGGTGCATGGTTCATAAACAAATTACCCCTCAGTGCTCTCCACAGAATCTTATTTAATACATCCACTTTTGCTCTTGGAATAGATCCCACAACGTAGTTCAATGCCAGTTCTTGCAAGTTGGACAGCTGAATACCGGCTTCAAGACTCTCCTGCTCCAAAAGAAGAGGGGCATTATCAACTTGGTCTATACTGATTCTTGCGTTTCTCTCAAAGTTGCCTTCAAAGAAAACCCTTGATCCATTGAGAACCTGTCTCTTCTCCAACAATGTGTGATGTTTCTGTTCCAGTTCCTCGAATGAGTTGACCAATTGTGACACTCTTGACTCCATGAGTGTGATATCCGATGTGAGTTGTTCCACGTTTGCAATTGTCAACTCTGCCTGCAAGACGAGCTGTGGGTTGTAGTGGATGAGCAAGTTTTGTTGTTTTTGAATGACGGACTCGAAATAGCGGAGTTGACGCTCTGTGTTATCAAGCCTTCTCAACTCCTTAACGAAGAGTCTTTGGAAGGCGCTGACATCCTTGTTCATATCAATCATGTGAAGATTCCCCAAGTCTCCGATCTTCAACACGATATCTCTCGCCTTCTCTGTGGGAATATATATCTCCACGAGACTCATATCCGCAGAGCCTGGACCATTGTTAGTATAAGCTCAGTCAATTGGGATGTTGCACCCGTGAAGCGCCCTGTGTGGAGGGCCAGAAAGCGACACCAACGTGGCCCCCTTTCCATGGGTGCAGGGGACACCGTTGCGTCTTCGTTACCTCCACCAGACCCGCTCCCGGCCCGCTCCCGGCCCGCAAACCAGCCAATTACATACGGAAAATAGCCTCCTCTGTGGTCATTGCGGAGATCTCTTCCAATGTATCGGTAACCGCCGCGCTGAATACACCTGTGCTGGGATAACCTGGGGGTGTTGAAGGCAGTGCAACTACGCGTGGAAGTTCCACAGAAGCGCCTACCTGGCACCTGCCGTTTTCCAGATAATTTCGCGATATCGCCCAAATTACGTAATTTCGCGGCGCTACAAAACCCGCACACCAAGCCCCTTGATTAGATAATCATTTTCGCGAAACTGCAATTGTCATCCCAGGCCGTATAGAACGCCTTCAGCTTCATGAATCATGGATCAGGAGTTGCCCTTGACTGCTTTATCAGCATCTTCATTCAACTGCAAACACACACAGGACCGCGCACCAGACACTACAAACTACTCATACTACTCGAAAGCACCATAGTCAACACACACGTGCACACACAGCTCACTATGGCGCCTTCGGTATTGCAGCTGGACCTCTCGCAGGATCCGCTGAGCCCGGCGGGTAAGCTCATATACACCTCCTCACACTCGTCCACAGCGTTGGATGAACAGCTCTCCACACAGCGGCTGGACCCAAATCGTACACCAATACAGAAGCATGACCGTGGACTGAGTCATACAAGCATCGCCTTCTCAAACACCCCAGAGGCGGAGGACATGGATGAGGAAGACACTGTTCCATATCTGTTTCCAGACTTCCAGGCACTAGCGGATACCTTCTCCAAAAAGGACTACAAGACCGTCACAATCACAGGTTTCGAGATATACATTGTTGAGCAATGGGCCTGTGAAAGAAGATACTCCACAGTCATCACGTCCTATACAGGTGACAACTTACACGTTATCAAGGCCGGTTGCGTACGGCTTCCAAGGGACTCATCTAGGTGGCCAGATAAGATCACCAGGTACTTCAGTGAAATTCGCCAATCTGGATCCAAGCTGAAACAAACAGAGCATGGATATATGTTCATCACCAACCTTTCATCGTTCCCATCCAACTTCAACTTGATTGCTGTTCCTGGTGGATGTGTCCTGGATATTTGGGACCTTTTCAAAGTGAACGTCAATTTGAGAAGAATGAACTGTGGTGGCCGTTCCGCTCTGTTTTTATGTGCCCCTTCAGATGTCTGTGAGGACAAGTTCAGACAAATCTACAAAATTCACCCAAAAGTCGACATCACCTATGCTGTCAAAGAGATTGTCACGTTGATTCAAATTTGTCTAGTGGATTTCAAGCTCTTGGATCCTCATTTCGTTGATGGACTACTCTGTAATGAGACAGAGAAGAGAATCGCCGACTGGTGGAACTTATTCGGATCGTTATACTATGGCTCTACACCAAAAGACGGAACTTTCGGCCCAACAACACTGTCAGCAATCCTGGGATTTGTTCTCAGTTGTCACTACAGATTGGACATGGCATCAGTGGATTTCCCTAAAGAGCCATTCAACTACTTCTCCTTCAGAGTCAACGTTGGAAAATTCCAAAAGGCATACAACTTGACCAGAACCTGGTACTTGGATCCAATCACAGTGAACAAGCTCTTTTTGGTCACATCCAAGACTTCAACTTCTGATATCTCCAAGCTCAAGAAGGCAGTCAAATCCACAGTCCATGATATCTCTGGTAAGCTGAGTTCTGAACAGGTTGCCAAGGAGGTCTTGACTACGGACTTGGAGAAAGCTATCAAGTACTTCAATTGCAGCCCAAGATTGGAATACCTCTGGTTTGCTAAAGGAGACGTTCGTGAGCTTAAACAGTTTGATTATTACATTGGCCAAAGCCCACAGGCAAACGCCATTGCCAGCTCATCTGCATTGAAATCAGGTGTTGGTAAGATCAGATCTTTGCCAAAGAGACTTCAGGGTGAAGACGCACTATCACAACTGACGCTGTCATCCATGGCACCTTCGAGAAAGAAAGGCGAGGACAAGGATGTGATGTGTGAAGCACTGGCTGGTGTCACAGGAGTGAGTGGAGCTGAGCTATGTGAAAAATTCAAAGAGTCAGCTGCTTCACCTCATGCATGCCTTGCGTTGAAGAGAATGACTGATGATGAGACATTCAAGCTCTCTCTCCAGAGACGGTTAACATGTCCATATGTTGCCCGTGAAATCAACAGCACACAGTTGGTATACGAGAACCATTTGGTTGAACTATCACCACCAGTCATCACGAATTGCACGTTGAGACGTTCTAAGAGTTTCTCTTTGGTCGAAGAAAGTGTGTTGGATTGGGAATCATCGCTTCTCGTCCCTGAAACCACTGCACAGAAGGTCAAAGACATTGAACGCTACATGTTTGAGAATAAGATCCAATGGACTGAGTATGCCAATGAGATGAAGACTCACAGGGAGAAAGTCGGGAAGGCAAAGAATCCGTTATTCAAGATCTCTCAACGCTCCAAGCCAATTGTCCATCAGTGTGATCTTAAGCTTCAAGCAGACGAGAGATTCCATTTGAAGATTGAGGACATCCAGGCCACTGGCGCAAGATTGGAATATGAAATCAGATTGCTCTCAACAAGAGTTCGTGATACACAGGACAGCGTTGATAACTTTGTCACAAAGGTTGAGAGACTTGAAAGTGCAATTATTGCAGCATGTCCCATCACGGCTAAGCTCAAAGATGTTTCAAATGTATGTGAAAGTGTACCAGGGTCATATGGAATTGATAAGAAGAGAATTGGGAAGTATTGGAAGATGATTGAACAGTTTGGACCAGCTATGTGGCTTTCAAACGTATTTGCAACGGTCTTCGGCCGCTGTGAAGAGTTTGAAGTTGGTGAGGATGGAGACAAAGAAACTATTTTACAGCAGGATTTGAAAGGAGAGGATGAGTTGGACAGGATTGGATCTAAGTCCTTGGAAGATCAAGAGAAATCGTTTGTTCTTGATCAGAAGGTGAAACACCTTTAAGAGGTGGATTTCATGGGGTGGGTACATTCGTTGGGTATTTTAGAGGATTTTACAAAGGGTTTGTGTACGTATTGGCAAAAGGATACATGCTATATATGATTTACACTAGGAATACATTCATTCATGGATATACATGCAGTAACCACATATCTGGCTCAAGTGAGAGCCCTGTGTTAGACAAAGTAGTGAGTGTTTTCGACGACAGATAAATGGTTGATGTAGGACGTCGAGGACCTCAAAAACTTGCTAACGCGGTAGCGTAGTGTGTTTCTCATAAAAATCAATCGTAAATTCGTATATGTTCAGGATAAATGTAGCTGTATACTACAGCTGATAAACATACCAAGTAGTACCAACATGCCAAGTCCAGCCCAGTACTGCGTGCTTCGCACATTCTCACCAGCCCTTTAAACTCAAAGCTTTCTGAGGTATCGATTTTGGAGATTCTTCACACTATTGACCAATCTTCTCTTGGAACGTTCAATATCCTCAATGTGTTTCTCATCGTCTTCAATCATACCCTGTAGTTCTGTAATCAGCTGCATCAACGCGGAGATGTCCTCCCGTGTTTCTTTGACATCATCTTCAAGCATCAGTGTACTGCATTCCAGCTCGTCCATCCGTATCTTGAACATTTTGAAGGGCCATTCGTATTCCTTCTTCAACTTTTTGGGACGGGACTCTGCCCATTGTGTGATCATATCGACAAGAAGCTCATACTGTTTGATGGATGAGTTCCATTGCTTGGATAGGTACTCCTCCCGTTGGATGTCCAAGATAAGCTGCATATTCTCTCTTTTCAATTGTGAAATTTTCTGTTCATCTTGACTTTGAGGCACCACTTCAGATATTGGAAACTCATCTTCCGTTATGTCAATTCCAGAGGATCGGGCAATGGCCTTGAGCAGGTCTTCAATCTGCCCCACCTTGCCACGAGATTTCTGCAGAGAGTCTGCCAAGGAGTCGGCAATGACTGAAACTGACTGAAGGTCGTCGTCTCCCGTTCCCATATTATTCGTTATCCGTGATTGCGTGCCACTTTGTCAAAGTTGTTCGTTGTTTGTTGTTGGTGAAGTTGTGTCAAAGATTCAAAAAGGGCCTTGATCTCAACACGCGAAACTCCAGCGGGATGCCAACCCCGCTCACCTGCTTGACTGCCAGTAGCCATGAAACAGCATGCGCTAGTTTGCTTGCAAAAATCGGATATGTTTGAATGCTTGCAAAACGAGGCTCGAGCCTCAAGATACTGTACGTAGCTACACAATGGATTCGTCACGCGAGGACAGCTGCCACTACAATGACAATAGGCTACACGTCTGAAGGGTCATAGAAAGGTACAGTCGTCATTCAGTCATGTCGTTCTATCGAGAACTCTCTCATAGATCTTCGAAAGCTCATAATGGAATCCCTCGATATTCTGCTTCTCAAAAAGATCTGCCACAATGACTCTGCTTCTCTCAGCAATGGCCATCAACCTCACAGCTTCTGTGCGGCTCATAGGCTTACCTCCTGGGATTGTACCATCGATCAACCTGGCAAACTTGGCATCGAGCGAATCAAGAAGCTTGAGTAAAGCCACTGTAGTCTCATTGGTTTTCATATCCAATCTTGCAATGTAGTCCAATATGTCATTCGCCATGGAAATCAGATAGTCCACTTGCCCAAACAACGGTGATGATAGTTGTGCATAGGTCTCATGTGTCAGCACTGGCGCATTTGCAGGTTCAATTGAAAGCCAGATAAACTGAAGAAGTCGCTTGAGATCCTCCAAGAGTTCTGAAAGCGTGCTGTACCCATTGATATCGTTCAAGCCATGGGATTGAACAAACCGACGTCTGATTTGTAATAGTCGATCATCGAGATAGTTTATGAATTTGGACTGTTGTGCATTGGATAGTCGACGATGACTTGTGAGTATCCGTGTGGGACTGAGATCACCCGCTGGAGATGGAATAACCGTTGGCTCAAAATCCCCCTTCTCGTCGTGGTAAATTGCAGGCGTGCGCTCTTTGTGCAAGCCCATCTCCTCAGCAGCGCTGGGCTGCTCCACGACAAACCCTCCACCTTGCTGTTGTACTTCTCCGTTTGACGGTACTGTATCATCTGAAACTTCGAGGTCTGGATTGAGATCCATGAAGTCCATGTCCTGCTCTGATAACTCATCATCTGGGAGACGGTTAGCGACCTCTGAGTCTGGGGCAGGCAGAGGTGGCGAACCCGGGGCGTCGCTGTAGTCCATGATGTGTGTTGATGTATGAAATAATAACAGTTTGTCTTCGTCTTTGGTAGTTTCTGTGTATAGTGATTTGGTGAGGATCGAGGTTTTGAAACGACAGTTCAGAGAAAGACAAGGACCCGTGGGTTTAAGTACTGTGACGTTGACCCCGGGGCAAATTTGTGGAGAAGAATGATCGAAGCATCTGATTGTGATGCGCGACTGACCAACTTATAACGTGCTTTCGAGTTTCCTCATGAGCTCAACTGTCACACACAACGTACACGCTCATGACAGGTACTGGGAGGGGCCCACACACCAGTAAACTTTCGTCTTGCAACTTGAGTCAAACTACTGCTTAGCGAGAAGGCTGGGAGCCAATTATACGCTGCGCATCAAGTTTTTTTTTTCTTTTTCCTCCATAACAAAGTGCATTAAGTTCTAAATACCTGAGCTTCGCTTCAATCAAGACACATCCTCACCCTCTTTCCTAATCCATATTTCTCCAGCAGACCCATGACGATTACCAATTTATTCCTTCCCTCGGGTCCTTTACCTCAAGTCGTTAGATCCGCTGATAACCGAGGTCTGTAGCCTTTCTTTTTGCTACGTGCTCAGGCACTTGTTCGAGGAGTTTTCGGGGCTCGAACTGCCACCCCTTTAGTTAAAAGTTGCGTTCTAGCCAATTGACCAAATGGAAGAGTCACGTGCCCAAATTCAATGGTAGGGCCACAACTATATTTGCAGAAGGCGCAAAAAGTAAAGTGGACGAGACCGGAGTCGAACCGATGACCTCCTGCTTGCAAGGCAGGCGCGCTACCAACTACGCCACTCGCCCGTATTTGTGACGATTGAAGACGTTTTCAGGATTGACCTAGATGATAGCTTACGTAAGCAGTGACTAATCAATCAATGCCCATATCCTTCAATTTGTTAGTTAAACCGTCATTATATAGCCAATTTGAGGCCAGTGGATGCAATGTGTTATATGTGAATATCTGTGGGTGTAGGATGGGAGCCGGAACACTTGAAGGAAACGATTAGGATCATTTTCAAGTCCGGTGGAGAGCACAAGGCTCCGCAGGACCTACGGTGTATGATACAGACCATTGATCTGCAGTTAACATGTGTGGTACATTCGATGCTGATATACATATCTAAGTTGTAAGTTGAGGGACAAATATGCGTTTAAATCTCAAGACCTTGTCTTCACTTTTAATACCACGCTGTGTGCGGGAGTGTGAGCCCTTAAGCAGTGATCTTCTGTGAGAGATGCAATAAAGAAGTACCTTGTAACAATGCAACAGTCAATGGGTTAAAATAAACACCTCTTGGTTTGGATCCAGAGTAAGCCTTTGGGTCATAGTGTTCGCTCTCAGGTTCTCTCTGGAGTCTTGGTATCTGAATGAACATCAATGGGATGTCGCTTCTATCCATTTGTTCCTGGGCTTGGGAAGTCAGCATCGATGGGGAGCATATCACACCAAGTGTGGTGTATTTGTTCCTTGGACTCACATTGTAGTCGAATATCCCCGAGAGTTCACGAATCTCCTTGGCTTTGATCTTCGCCGCAAAACTTTTGCACTGGACAAGAACGTCCATTGTATGCGATCTCCTGCTAGCCATCGGTTTGATCTGGCGTCCTCTGACCCTTATGGGCGTTGGATCTTCATCCACGATATATGGTGAGATGTCCCACAAGGCCCCGAGATCTTTGCCATTGTCGTAAGACCCACCATAGTAGACGATCTTGGTCATTGCCAGCAGCCGAGAGAGTTCGTTCCGCACATGGAGCTCATAGAGGGTGCCCTTGAACACGTTTGTGGAGATCTTGACCTGGTTCGCTCGGGCGTGCGAGAGGTAGGATGCAATGTTTGTGAAGGCTGACGATGTTCGTGCTGCCATTCTCAGCGTGTTCTGATAAGCTGACCAGTGATTGGTGAATTAGAGTGGTAGTTGTGGTGGAGAAGTGGAAAGATCAGGAAACGCGTCAAGTGCAGCCTCCTCAACTCGCGAGATCACTACAATTCACTTAGCATCTCCCAGCAACTAATGACAACACCCAGCTTTTGACTCACGGCGAAAACCATTCAATACACAACGGACACATCACACCAGGAACTTGAAACAACACACACAGCACAGTGATGAGCTCCAAAAACTCCTCCAACGAGTCCTTCGTGGACGCCTCCTCCGACGCGATCAAGCTGCCACCACCACCTTCAGCAGCAGAACTGGAGAACGTGCCCAAGGAGGCGCCTCTTTCAACACCCACGAAGGACAACAAGACCACACTCAATGCCAACGGAGACTCCTCTACCACCGGCGACAAGACAGTGACGATATTCGACGTTGCCACGGAGATCGAGACGATGCTCCAGGTTATCTCCCAGCAGGTCGAGGACAACGATGCGCTTCTTCGGACGAAAGTGGACCTGATCAACAAGAAGTTGGACAAGATCGAGTCAAAGGTGCGTGGACCACAGTGATATACTAGTACAATATATGGAAAATGGCTTTATAATGGCACAAGTTGTAGACTTTATGATAGTGCCAGAAAATTGCAGGACACCCGGACATCGCGATCACCGAACTATGCAGAAGAGATCGAAAGATTCGAGCCCTTTTCTTTAAAAGTTGAGTTACTTAACCAATAAGCACACCCCAGTTTACCGGACTAGGGCATCAATTTCAAGACTCAGAAAGATGGGCAAACAGCAAAAGTCCAAGAACCAGCTTCGAAGAGAGAAGTTGAAGCTCAAGAAGGCCCAGGAACAGGAGGAGGAGGAGGAGGAGACGCCCATTACATCAACAACAAAGACAACGACAAAGGCACAGACAAAGCCCTCGAATGGAGTCAAAAAGGAGAAACCAAGCCTCAATGCATTAAATTCAACAGATGGTACCTCCAGTGATGCTGTGGGGTCCGGGAAGCTGTTCGAGTCCGAAATGGATAAGTTCTTGTCGATGCCTGAATTTTCCCAATTCAAACATGTCTTTGATAGATTCCACATGGATGAATCAAACACAATGGAAGAACCAAAGAAGGGAGAAATCATGGAAAGTGATGGTGACCAAGCCATGCCAGATGAAAAAGGGGAACTAGAACAGAAGCAACAGATAAGTAAGAGGAAGCTACGTAAGGCCAACAAGATGCCCCTTGCAGAGCTAAAGGCAAGAGCTAAAAATCCAGAGATTGTCCAATGGTACGACGTCGATGCAGTGGATCCTATACTTGTGGTTGATATCAAATCACATAAGAACTACATCCCGATCCCTGGTCATTGGCAGATGAAGCGAGAATACCTCACTGGAAGACGTCTTGTGGATAAGAAGGCATTCGAACTACCCAAATTCATCAAAGAGACAGGAATCACGGAAATGAGAGACACAACAGAAGAAGATGAAAACACACTAAAGCAGAAACAGAGACAGAGGGTGCAACCGAAGATGAATCGTTTGGATATGGACTATCAAAAACTTCATGATGCCTTCTTCAAATTCCAATCCAAACCTAAGCTCTTACCATTTGGAGAGGTTTACTTCGAGGGGAAAGAGAATATTCAATTTGACTTCTCACAATTTAAACCTGGCTTCATATCAGATGAGTTGCGCAATGCATTGGAAGTGCCGAAAGGAGTGATATTACCATGGATTGTGAAGATGCATCAATTGGGCCCTCCACCAAGCTACCCCGATGTGAAGTATCCAGGATATAACATTCCTATAGAGCAGGAAAGTTCCAACAAGGTAACGAATGACGCTGATATTGGTGACGTTGAAAGGGAACCATTCGGGCAACTTGTGGTTGTCTCTGACAGTGAAGAGGAGGAAGAGGAACAAGAAGAGGAGGAAGAGGAAGAGGGAGAAGATGATGAAGATGTACCGCAGTATGTTGACGACGACGAGGATGAACCTGTTGTCGTGGAAGATGTACCAGATGGAATTGACGAAGTGGATGGTGAAGAAGCCATCGAAGATAATGCAGAGGAGGCCAAAGAAGATGAAGACATCGACATTGATGAGATTGAGTTCCATTCTCGTGAAAAGGAGACGGAAGAAGTTGCACCAAAGAAACTATACCAGATTCTCAAAGAGAGAAAAGCAGCAGAGAGTGGCCTCACTGGATCTTCTGGACATACTTATGATCTCCCAACATCGGATTCGAACAAGAGGAAGAGCAGTGGGGGAGACGAAGCTCAGTCTGCTAAGCGTGTCAAGAAGGATGAGAAGAAGAAGACAGATGATGATGACGGCGAAGAAGACGATGAGGAGGATGAAGGAGGCAAATTCAAGTTCTAGAAGGCTCAATAAAGTAACGAACATTACGGATCTAAGATTTGGCACTGTTTGTAGCCCATAAAAGCAGCTAGTTCTATCACTACCAGTAGGGGCCTTGTATCCCGATCACGTGACAAAATATCACGTGACCTCAAAATTCGCGATCACCCCGCAAACTCCACCAAGTGGCACGATCCAGTGGGAATCCCTCCAAATCTGCCTGTTTATCACCCCCGCCAGCCCACTTCAAAGCGAAGAACAGGGAACCACGCCTGGGAAGGATCTCGCAAAGAACCAATGCTCAACCGGATAAGGCCAGTGCACTTGCTTGTACGTGCGGTGTCCCGCAAGTTTTCCCATTTTGCGCCTCTCCGCGCAGAAGTGGAGGTCACCGTGGACAACGTGAAAGTCATGATTGAGAACGGATCATCCATCATCCAGGCATGTGACAAGGCCGGTGTTGCTGTTCCACGTTACTGCTACCATGAGAAGCTGGCAATCGCTGGCTCATGCCGTATGTGTCTCGTTGACGTGGAGAGAGCGCCAAAGCTCGTTGCATCCTGCCATTTCCCCGTGAGAGAGGGAATGGTTGTCCATACCAACTCTGAACGTGTCAAGAACTCACGTGAAGGTATCACAGAATTCCTCCTCCAAAACCACCCATTGGACTGTCCAATCTGTGACCAAGGTGGTGAATGTGACTTGCAAGAACAGTCATTGAGATATGGCTCTGATAGAGGAAGATACAAGGATGTTTCCGGAAAGAGAGCCGTGGAGAACAAGGCCATTGGACCACTCATCAAGACTTCTATGAACCGTTGTATCCACTGTACTAGATGTGTTAGATTCCTCAACGACGTTGCTGGTGCTCCTGAGCTCGGTACATCTGGACGTGGTAATGACATGCAAATTGGAACGTATGTTGAGAGAAATGTCAACTCTGAATTGTCTGGAAACATCATCGATCTTTGCCCAGTTGGTGCGTTGACATCGAAGCCTTATTCCTTCAAAGCCAGACCTTGGGAGTTGAAAAGAACTGAGTCCATTGATGTCATGGATGCCGTTGGCTCAAGCGTTAGAGTTGACTGCAGAGGTATCGAAGTGATGAGGGTTTTACCAAGATTGAATGACGAGGTCAACGAGGAGTGGATCTCTGATAAGACTCGATTTGCCTGTGATGGGTTGAAGACACAGAGATTGACAACACCATTGGTCAGAGTTGGTAACAAGTTTGAGACTGCCACTTGGGATGAAGCTCTATCTACCATTGCTGCTGCATTCAATGACATCAAACCAACAGGATCTGAGTTGAAGGCAATCAGTGGTGCCTTGACCGATGTTGAGTCAATGGTCGCATTGAAGGATCTTTTCAACAAATTGGGTTCGGAGAACTTGACAACTGATGACATTGCCAGAGAAAATGAGCCAGCTCCATTTGGTGTGAACATCAAATCCAACTTCTTGTTCAACACCAGCATTGTGGGGATCGAGGAAGCTGACCAGATCTTGCTCGTTGGTACCAATCCACGTCACGAGGCCTCTGTGCTCAACGCTAGAATCAGAGCAAGATGGCTCAAGTCTGACTTGGCAATCCATCACGTTGGCGAGATGTTTGACTCAACATTTGATCTTAACCATCTTGGTGACTCCGCCAAGGCACTGAAATCTGCCCTCGCCGGTGATGTCGGAAAGAAGCTCTCGGGTGCTAAAAATCCAATGATCATCATTGGTTCTGGTGTGGCAAACTCTCCGGACGCTAAGGCCATCTTCTCCATGATTGGAGAGTTTGCCAAGAAGGCCCCCAACTTGATCACTGAGGAGTGGAATGGATTGAACTTGTTGCAACGTGATGCTGCTCGTGCAGGTGCATTGGAGGTTGGATTCTTTAACACCTCGAAGGCTGCTGCGTCTACTAAGCCAAAGTTCATCTAC
Organism: Petasospora maesae; assembly: GCA_030563305.1. NCBI lineage: Eukaryota > Fungi > Ascomycota > Saccharomycetes > Phaffomycetales > Wickerhamomycetaceae > Petasospora > Petasospora maesae. Next base: position 391,451 of record JAKUBT010000001.1, read on the forward strand.
CTGTTGGGTGCCGACGAGGTGAAGAACCAGGACATTCCTCGTGATGCCTTTGTCGTTTATCAGGGTCATCATGGTGATATGGGTGCCTCATTTGCAGATGTCATCCTTCCAGGTTCTGCATACACTGAGAAATCAGCCACATACGTGAACACTGAGGGAAGAGTGCAAACTACCAGAGCTGCAACAAACCCACCAGGCTCAGCAAGAGAGGACTGGAAGATCATCCGTGCTCTCTCGGAGTACATGAATGCCCCACTGGGATATGACGACATGTACACTCTGAGAGAAAGAATGGGAGAGATCTCACCAGCGTTGCTGATGCCAGATGTTCTAGAGCCAGTGAGCTCCGCAGTGGCCAAGTTGGGACTCACCACGTTGGCTGCACTGGACAAGACCATCACCGGTGTCGTTCTGAAGAACCCAATTGAGAACTACTGGATGACCGACGTGATTTCGAGATCATCTGTGACCATGGCAAGATGCATTCAGAGCTTTGGCGAAAAGGGTGACAAAGTTGTCGATGAAAACCCTGCCTATGCAATGGCTTGATGCTTGATGCTTGATGTATCCAGTTTGAGATTCCTGCTGCTTTTGCGGTACTCTCGTGTCCGCTTATTTATTATTTATTATTTATCACCACCTCTACACACTGAGCTATTTATCATTTACTCATTATTTATTCATTATATCAATCCACAATCATACGCAAACAATATGAACAAGTTGGCAGAGCACCAGCCCTGGTCTCAAATGGCACATATACTGCAACCTGGCCCGCTGATCAGCATCTAAACTATCTAGGAGAACGTTCTGATTTGAACGGATCCATCCCTTTCCTGTTCGCGCTAGCTTGGTAGTATGGCAGTCCTACCAATACTATTAAAGCTTCAATCAGCTCAGATGTACAGGAATACATATTTATATGGTGTGTCATGACATTCAGCATCCAGTATAGCAGGGTCCAAATTCAGTAGTACTCTGCATACTGATCTATGAACCCGTTTCTCGCCTGCACAGCCAAGGGCTCCAGAACCCTCGGTGGATGAGGCATCGACCTGCTCTTCACTTTCAGTGAAATATCATGGTATCTAGCCCACCTTCTCCTTGTTGTACGTCATGGCACAGTACACAGTACGCAGCACGCGAGCCCGCCTCTTTCAGCGTTGTGGCTTCTCCGATCCCCAAGAGATCACCATTCCCAGTCACGCCCACACGAACCTGTCCCCATCGACCATATTGCTCGTACTTTGGGATGAATGCCAATGATACCTCGGAGTACAGTAAGCTCTTGTATGGCTTAATGACAGCGGTGGGGACATTGGAGATAACGGCAATGATCTGCTCTTCGGTTTGGAGATTGGCCAAGTTCGCATCTGGTGCATATCAGTAAGGTGGAACACCTGGCTCCTCAACAATTGGCGCTGTGGTGGAGCTCGTATCTGTTCTTGCGGACCCATCTGAAGAGTTAGGATCGTATGTCTCCTATATTGGAAGGATGAGGGCCTCTAGCCAAGGACCCACTCTGGTCATGTGACACCCGTCCTCTTGGTACAGGGCACCGGCGTATGCCTTGAAGAGTTGCGCCATTGGTGTTAATCCACCTCCGTTGGTTGAAAGAGACTTGTCGGGACCATAGTTCAGGCACCAATTGTAGTGTGTGAGCTCTGTGAGCATGTTTTTCAGAGCTGTGTTGAGAAAGGTGGGGTCACGGTCACTAAAACGCTTAGCGACAACCTGCGAGATGCAAAGGTTTATCAGACTTTCCCCCAATGAACGCAAAACGCGTGTTGTCCAAATGGTGGAAATTCGATGTGGGTGATGGGTGTTGGAAGACCAGCTTCCTGAGCTCCTCGGTGTTGATTTGTGGCAAGGGAGGAAGGCCAGTTGAGGGTCCAGAAGGAGGTACACCAACCATTTGCTTGAATGGCGGCTCAGCAGAGCTCCGTGTCGGGGAGGCAGAGCGTTTCAGACTTGCCTGTTGTGCTTGGGGAGCAGAATCGGTGGCCTGTGAAGGGGCAGTTTGTGGTGGTGTCTTGTTGGTGATGGAGCCACCCCTTTCGAGTTCTTGTGGCAAGGTGGTCCCCAGAATACTGGACAACGTCCGCGAGCCTGCTTCTTGATGGTGGAGGCCGCCTGGACGAGTGGGTGCCTTGTAAGGTATCTCAGGTTCGAGTGCATGGCTGCTTCTGAGTTCTTCCACGCATCGAGCTCTGCATCGGTGGGCCCATTGGCGACAACGTTCTCCAACGAGTCCTGGACGTCGTGCACGTCCTTCTTCAGCTCCAATAGCCGCGTCAGAAGAAGCGCACCCTTACTCTGTTACGCAAAGCCATTATTCATTCTTCCAGAAAAGCCTTTCGAGTTATCCAGAGCTGCCTCAATTGAGCTTAATTGGTGTTTCGTAGTCGCTGTTGAGACGCGCAAGTTCTGGCCTCTGAAGCAGTTCTTGTTGATCAACGACATCGCGAGATCACGTGACAATATTCAGCAGCTGCATGAGCAGCTGCGAGAAGATCTCTATTGTTCTACAGCAACGGTTGGGCACTCGAATGTTTGTAATGTCAGACGGTATATATATAATCCAAGAGGCTTAGTGTCCCCTACCACTTCCACCACGGCGTGCAGCTCTGTTACCGTTGCCGTTACCACGACCACCGTTCCCGCCATTTCCACCACTACCATAGTCGCCAGATGGCCTATACCTGTCATAGCTCTGGTCCTGTCTCTCTCTTGAGCCACGGTCGGTGCCTGGTGGATTGATGTTCCCGGTTCTCGCAGGGCCAGGGATGGTTCCTGACGACGCTGGTGCCCTGACGCGGTTCAAAAGATCGTTGCGGGTCGTGCTTGAAGGTACAGATGGTGCCGTTGATGGAGGTCCTCTGGGTTGTGTTGGAATGTTGACTCGTGAGGATGTTGATGATGATGTCGATGCAGGTGCCGATGGTGGAGCAGCCAGATCCTGTCCTTCGCCTTCGATCTTCAACTCAACACGTGCCTCAGAGGCAGGTCTCGATGGGGAAGCAGAGCTAAAACCTGAAGAAGCAGTGGGCTCACATGATGAGGCCATAGGGCGACTAGAAGAGCCGGATGGACCAGACGGTGGTACTCTCTCAGACTGTGACGCCTGTTTGTTCGATGCAGTTGCATTTGAGACTGGTGGCGATGATTGGTTAGAAGGGGATGAGAATCTTCTGACCCATTTCCCACTCTCATCCCTCACCCAAGCACCTCCCTTCTGTGAAATTTGCTCGGTGTTGGCGCCTGTTCTCCCTTCCACTTTAACTGGATTTGTGACGTTCTGAATAGATTCCGTTCTTGGAGTTGATGCTCTCAGCTGTGAGTACTTCTCAATGATTGGCTTATTGGCCAAGGCATCCATAGCGGCTCTATATCCAGCCTCCTTGGTACTTCTGCCAACTCCAGTTCCTAAAATTGAGTTGTCACGAGTTTGAACTTGGACAGTGAACTGTGTCTTCTCCTTGTTCACCACACGATCAATGGTGACATAACGAATCCCCAAACTGGCAAATCCAATCAACGAGTACAGTTCAACTTTGGCATTGACATTCAATGGTTCTTCACGTGAAGTAGAGTCATTTCCAGAAACATCAGATCCAGAAGTTGATGGAACAGCGCCAATTAGCTTTGAGCCCTCGATAATAGGCATGGCTAAGGCCCTCAACCATCTGTAAATCGTGTGGTAATTTTCCGGGCTCTCAGTGATGAGACCACCAACATAGGCCTCGAACACATCGGCATAGATCTTCAGCTTTCCTTTGAAGATCGAATCATCTGTATTCATTTTCAATTCAGTGTTGAATCCGTACATGTGTGACCATCTCTGCAAAGTGGCATTGGAAATGAGTTTGGCTCTCAACTGGGACATCTCACCTTCAGTTGCAGTGGAGGAACTGTTATAGATGATCAATGACATGATGTTGTTCAAGACAGAGTCACCAATGAATTCAAGTCTTTCATTATGGGCTTCCATGACTTCTGCACCTGAAATGTACAATTTGTCCTTAACAAGAGATTTGTGCATGAAGACTCTTGCCCTGATGGCTGGATTCTTGATCGGCGGTAAGACCGGCACACCATCACTTCTGCGTTCATAGTCATCTTCATCATTGGCTGCTTGTGACATGTCCATGCTCTTTTGGGTGAATTCGATCTTTGTCTGCTTGCGCTTCAGCTTTCCAAAAGAGTTCTCAAAATCCATGATCTCATCAAAGATCAGTAGTTCATCTTGGTTATACAACGTCTTTAATCGTGCTGCGAGAGTCAATTTGGACCGTAGAAGGGCAACATGGATTTCAGGCAGCACAGAGTCTGGGTTAGCGCTTGCCTTCTGCTTGAACGCTTCCAACTGATCGGCATCGTAGGATAATTCCAAGATGCTCTTGAGTGCCACCTGTAAGTTGTTCACAGCGTGTTCGATGGATAGCACATCAGTGAGACCAAGCTCTTTACCTTCCATTGAGGCAGTGATCTTGTGCTTGCTCTCAGCCTCGTTTGAAGGGGCATCTGTAGGCGTTGGTGGGACAGATTTGAGCTCCTGCTCCTTGGAGTTTTGGAATGCGAGCCGTACCTTCTTCATGATGATGTCCTGCTCATCGACCCTCTCTTCGGAGACGCGCTTCGACATATTTTGTGTTGCTTTCTAGGATATTCGTGGCAGATTCCAGTATCAAATGGAAGGAAAACACGTCGGATACGTCGTTTTGCAGCGAATCAGACGCGTCTTTGCTGAGCGTTCTTCTGTCGACGTCTCCATGTTCTTGAAACCGGTGGAGAATAAATTGTAGATCCAGCGGCACGTGACCGCGATCATATTCCGCGACTTTCCGCGAACTTGTATGTGTCTTGAGCACCCTAGGTCGTACGCTACTAGATATTTATCATTCTCTACAGCCTTATAACAGTGCATATCGTCTCTGTTGAACTCATAACGTATCTCATAAAACCAGCTCAATGTTGGAGCCCGCGTCATGTCTTTGTTTTCTTGGCCTCGTGCGTGTCAAGTTCGTCAGATTCCCTCTTCTCGCCCTGTGGAGGCACCTCGGTCACGTTGACAGGTTCCACTGTTCCTTGACGACTCATCTGCGGTGTGTTGTCGTTCGTTGCAGGAACAGCAGAGGCAGCAGCGGTGGCATTCTTGCTCTTCTTTCTTTTCAGAGCGTCTGGCCCCTCGAACTCCCTCGTCACTGCCAACAGCAACGTGTTTGTTCTTCTGGCCAATTCCTGCGGGGTTCGTGAACGTAGATACCAATCGAATTGGAAGTACTCTGATCTTCTGATTTCTGCTTTGACCTTCTCCCACACGTTCTCCGTCATGAGACCAATCTTGCTGACTGTCACAAGCAAGAATCTGTCCTCTGGTACAGAGTAGATTCTCTTGGAGTTGTTTGGTGGGTACTGAATCGTCATATTGTCCAATGGTGTCTCCGTTTGTTTTACCTTCAGGGCAAGGAACTTGGCATGTGTCACCAGCTTTTGTGCCTTTTTCTCACCAGTCTCAATCTGTGTGATATACTTCTCATACCCTTCAATCTCCTTATAACGTTGCCAGAAGACTTTAGAATACTGTTTGACATCCTCCAAGGTCTTGTTATCGTACTGTTCAGCAATCAACTCATGGTTCTCTCGTCCATACTTGGCACAGTATTGCACAAAGTTGGTGAAGTCTCTTCTTGTCCAATTTGTAAATGCTTCTTCTAGGTACTTCTGCTTGGCCTCTTCTTCCGCTTCAGTGAGTGGAACTGCCTTGTTGATCTTTGCCTGTTCAGCTTTTCTCATGACTTGAACTTCATCTTCATCGTATTCGGCACCATCAAAGTCATGCACCGAGACTTTGAAGTTGCTACTCTTCTTGTAATAGAGCAGCTCTTTCTCTGTCAAATCCTTCACTGCTGGATTAAAGAACTGATGGTCTTGCATATGAATTGACTTGGGAGCCCTCGGGGCTCTTGGCTGTGGTGTTGACTTACCACCTTGGAGCACATCCTTGTAGTATCCGTCAACAGAGTATGTCAGTTCTTTTCTTTCTCTCTTTGAAGGGTTGATCCATGTGAAATCTCCATCATTGTTCTTCTTGGCGAAATTCTCACCATTCCATTCATATGCAGAGTGTTCAGATGTAAATTTTTGTAAATCGTCAAGACCCAACACGGAGTATTTGGCATTCAATGATGCTGTCTTCTCTTCACCCTTTTTCAAGATCTCCTCGATATTTGTATCAACTGATGTGGTCTTGTTCTCAAACACATCCTTTGCACCGAATTGGATCATACCGAGCAAGTCATCTGCTGTGTTTCCAATGGCAGCGTTCTTGTTAGCAGCTCTACCCTGTTGGATGACCAGTTGGTCCAATCTGAGTTTCTGTGCTGCTCTCTCAATGACTTTCTCCTCAATTGCATTCTCAGTGACAAATCTGTAAACGTGAACCTGTTTCTTTTGGCCAATTCTGTGAGCACGATCCATGGCTTGCAAATCTGCCTGTGGGTTCCAATCAGAATCATATAGCACCACAATATCAGCAGAGGTCAAGTTGATCCCGAGACCACCAGCTCTTGTTGTGAGTAAGAAGATGAACTTGTCAGAATCTGGTCTGTTGTAGTCATCAATGGCGGCAATTCTGTCTTCATGGGAAGTTGAACCATCGATACGACAATACTCGTACTCTCTAAAGAAGCAGTAATCCTCCAAAATATCCAATAGACGAGACATCTGTGAAAAGATCAACACTCTTGATCCCTGCTTCTTCATTTTTTTCAAGAGTTGATCCAGCACAATCATCTTACCAGAGTTGAAAACCAAATGTTCATCTGTGGTGAATGGTGGGCCCGGTTCAGCACCTTCGAACAAGTATGGATGGTTACAACACTTTCTCAATTGCATCACAATGTTCAAGAGACGTGTCTTACCTTCACGTTTGCCAACGACACCATTCACTGCATCGATATCTTTTTCCAATAGGTTCTTATACCATTTGATTTGCATTTCGGACATTCCAACGTATAAGTTCATCTCCTTCTTCGGTAGCAGTGATTTCTCCACATCTGCCTTGACTCTTCTCAAGAGGAAGGGACTTAACACTTTGTGTAACTGTTGGACAACTTTATCCTGATCGTCGCCTTCGTTATCCTGGAACCATTCGTCAAATACCTCAGAATCACCAAACACATCTGGTAAGATGTAATTAAGCAAAGCCCAAAGTTCATGTAAGTTGTTTTGAAGTGGTGTACCTGTGATGAGCAGTCTGTTCTTGGAGTAGAACATTCTGATGATTTGTGAAAGGGAACTCTCTTCGTTTTTAATACGGTGGGCTTCATCAATGACGATGTACTGCCATGCAATCTTCTTCAAGGATGATTTCTCCCTTAGCACCATTTCAAAAGATGTGACAACAACGTCGAACTTGGCCTCCAAAATCACATCCTTGATCAGTGCATTTCTATCGTCTTTGGCACCTTGTAGCACACAGACGTTGACATCTGGGGTCCATTTGGCAAACTCTCTTCTCCAGTTGTCTAACGTGGATTTTGGTACAATAACGATGAATGGTCCATCAATTCCCTTGTTGTATCTCAAGTATCCGAGGAAGGAGATTGTCTGTAGTGTCTTTCCCAATCCCATCTCATCTGCGAGGATTCCCGAGAGGGAGTTGTCGTGCAGTGCGATGAGCCAGTTGAGACCCTGGATCTGGTACTCTCTGAGCTTTCCGTGGACGTAGCTGGGCGATTCTGTGAGCACTGTGGTGTCCTCCTCGTGGACTTCTTCCTCCAGCAGCTCGGCATCCTCCTCCTTCTCGGTCTTTCTGCGACGGGGGTTGTTGTTGTTGGAGGTGGTGGCACTGGCGCGTCTCTTGGAGTTCTTGGAGCCGGAGGAGGCCTGGCGGTTCTCTGAGTCAATCTGGCGGATGAGCTTCTTCAGTGCCGGGTCCTTCTCTGAGCGGAGGTCCAGGAAGTGGCGGAACAGGTCGGTGAGTCCCAGCAGGTACTTGAACCGCTTGGTGGTGTCGTGCTTGTCCTTGAGGCGCTCCGTCTTCGCGTCGCCCTGGAGAAGGAAACGCTTCTTGCGCTGCTCGGGCGTCTCTGTGCTGGACATGGTGATCCTGGTGGCCTCTTATGCTCTCTGGTGGCCGACGGGTGTTCACTGCTCACTGGTGGAGAGGAGGGGTGCAAGGTACAAGGTGGTGAACAGGAAAAGAACAACTTTCGAGAGAAAAGAGAAACGCTGAAAAGCCTATGCGCTCGCGATCCCGTGTTGTTCTGCGAAGTCTGCGGGGCGTGTGGCCACCTCTCTGGACCCGGCTGTCCCGGCAAGGGTACTTGTGAACAGTTTATTGACATAAATGGCATATTCTCCCTCTAATGGAGGTTCTTATAGATCAATTGCGGCACTGGCAAAGTTGCCGTTGCCCCCCAGCAAAGCCCCTGTCCAGAGCTCCGTCTTATCTGACGGCCGGGTAACCCCCAGATTCATACCCGGTACGCGCACGCCGCCTATGTACTGTAAGTTCCGCGAACTCGTTTGTGATCGCCCTCCGCGGCGCCCTCCCCAGCGCGTCTGGTGCTTTAACTTCTGAGCGCGTCTGCTCCAGAAAACTCGTTTCTCCCTCAAGTGACACATTTCGCCACTCGCAAGACTCTCCCGGGAACAGCACATGGAGACAGCACTTCTTGGGCTCGTTCTTCTCGCACGGAGCAGGCGCATAAACCCTGCTCATTCACTTGCTATTTATTTGCCTACAGGAGATTCCAGGGCCAATGTCACAAAAGGATGAGGCACGCGCCTTCCACTACGCCGTCTACGAGGCCATCCAGCAGATCCCACAGGGCCAGGTAACTTCCTACGGACACATCGCCAAACTCGTGTACCGTCCCCGCAATTCACGACAGGTTGGCCAGGCATTGAAGTTCCTGCCCTTGAACACCGATACAGAGTACCCCTTCTCACTGCAGAACGTGCCCTGGTGGAGAGTGGTGAACAGCTCGGGTTCAATCAGCCCCAGGGCCGCAGAGGACATGCAGAGACAAAGGGATATGCTTAGAGCCGAAGGTATCGAGGTTGACGAAAACAACAAGATAAAACTACGTGATCATGGCTGGTTCCCAGAGACGGAGTTCGATGAGTACTCTTAGTGTCCTTTAGTACGGCCTGTGATGTTCGTAATCACCACATGGGACCGCCCTGCATCATGATCCCTCAGTTACAATCAAAAGTCTTGAAGGCTACACCACCAGCATCGCCAAGTATAAATATTATAGTATTATACAGCACATTACCACCCCCGTACCACTCCTTACTATTCCGTACCAACCTCTGGTCACACCATCCACCTCCATCACCACATCTTAATAGGCAAGCATTGCGCTTCGTCCTTCTTCCCCACCACACCACGTTTACATCTAAAACCTGGTCACTTCCATCTGGTCTCGCCATGGCTTGACCTTGCAACCGCCACATCTTCTTAAGCCATCCACAGCAGACTTCTGAAGTTCCCAACGCTTCAACACACACCACTCCTCATAAACCCACCCATCACGACATCTCCGACCTCCTAATGGACTGGAAACTGGAACACTTCAACACATACTGAACAGCAAAAATCAATGCTCTTATCGTGACAGGTAACCTCATTTCTCCGACTATCCCCAAGGGTTCCTCAACTACACGTCTTCCTCATGAACCGCTCTCAATCCACCACACCAAGCATATTTCCCATTACTGCACATGTATTCAGCACTTTTCGGATTGAGGTACCTCCTACAGTTGTCTAGTCAATAATTGTTCTGTCCCGAATGTCACTCCTGCTTACTCCATCCCCACTTTGAACTCAATGCATCCAATTGAGAAGGGTACCTCATATACTCCTGAGCCACGACTACCTCCAATCTCAAGCTACACATCTTCTCACACACCTCCTTCTTTGTCTCCACCTCCCACCACCGGCACTACTACTGCCATCGCTAGATCCCCCTCTTCTCTCCACTCACGTTTCAAAGAAGCGGCCACTCTCTCATGCAACACTTCGACTCATCTGCTTGAACTTCTCCCCACCTTCATTCTCTCAAACCTCAATATTCTTTCACGTCGATTGACCTTTATCAATAAATACAAGCGAATACCTATATTTTATACGTCCTTAAATTTCTTTCATCTTTCATTCACAACAACTTCACCTCTCTCTAGCCGGCAGGAACTGTCCGTTCAGAATCCTTCCCCTATTACCAACCAACCTCTTTTCCATCCGTGAGCTTGCGAGCTCTAGTATGCATCTATATCATTCAAAATTTCAATCATTATACTAATTACATGGGCAATGTCTCCCTTATTTTACTTTTATGTCTCTCATATAGCGTCTTGTCCCTGACTTTCTTCATGGTACACTCTGTTTTCTCCCACCTCTATCATTAGCCTTCTTCTTATACCCACCACCACCTCTTCTCCTCTGTCCATTGCTATGTCTTTCATGTCCGTTCCCATCGTTTCCAATCATCTGGGATGCAGCCATCTGCTGCTGGACACGTCTACTCTCCTCTGCCCACCATTTCTCAAACTCATCCTCCTGTTGAATCTCTGCTAATGACTTCACCTTCTTCTCCTCCAACAACCGGTGTTCTTCCTCATGCATGATACCTTTCAAAGACGGTATAGCAGTAGTGGCATTTTGTAACTCTGCCAATGCCTCTTCCTGTGCAGCCAACAAAGAGGGAGATTTCAGACTTGAAGTGGAAGCATTCGCAGCGGGGATCTTCCATGGTGAACTGGCCTCAGATGCAGAGTCTGATAACACTTCATTGGATTTCATGAGTCTCTTTCTCTCCTTTTGTGATAACCTTCCAGTATTACCGAAGTTCACACTCTTAGAGGATCCACTTGGTGTTGCACCAGAAGTATCAACTGCCTTCATGTATGATTTGGATGTCGATGGAGATGAACCCAACAATGGTGTACTTGATACACTGGTGTTCCAGACACTTGATGAGTTACCTGGTGTAGCATAGATTGATCCAGGACTCGACGTCACTCCACCAATGCCAAACTCTGGCCAAGCATGCGAGTCGCCCAATGCACTCATACTGGAATTCCTTAAAGTACGTGCCTGATGTGGTTGTGACTGTTGTTGGATTGGAATTGCCTTCGTTGGTGTGGCATATGAGCTGCTCGATTCACGTCTCACCGGGATAGATTTGAGCACAGAAGATGGAGTCATGGAAGGTGTAGATGTTGATGAAGTCATTGACTGTCTTCTGTGTGCAGATGACCGTCTACGACGGTTCACCACTGGTTGGAAATCGTCCTCATCGTCAAACTCAATGGCTGAAGAGTCTGTAACACTGGACTTCCGTGACATCTCAGCAAACGATGGCTTGTTTGGAGTTTGAATTGTAACACTTGGTCTCTTCACTTCAGTTGGTGCATGTGTTGGTACAACCGGTGGTGGAGGACTTGGCTGTTTGGTCTTCTTGGCTTCTAACTTTGGTGATTTTGGCTCCTTCTTCTTCGGAATGTCAAACAATGGAACGAAATCATCACTCTCCAGAAAGATATCATTAAAAGATCTCTTGTCGTTCAAAAACTTGTTTAGCAATTCGGTGCTGTCACCATCATACCATGCGTCTTTGTTGTCATTTGGATTGGTCTTGTTCACCCTCTTGAGCCATCTAGCATACTTGTCAATTCTCTTGATCATATAACTTGACAGAAGCTCATAGTTTGGATCAACAAGCAATGAGTCCACATTGTTGTATATGAACCATAGACACTCGCCAATCAACTTTTGGCAATTCATCAGATCCGCATGGTGCAAGATCAACAACACATTCTCTGAGGTGATGAAATCCTTGATCATCAGTTGACAGAAATCCTTCAACCCAAACAAGAGTAATTCATCACTCAGCTCAATCAACTCGAAGCAGAAGTTGATAAATTCGGAAGAACTTTTGATGTCCAAATAAGAGTCCAACAAAGTCAATTGCTCAACACCATAGATGTAGTTCAGCGCAACCTCGAACACCTCTTTACGAACATGAGTGAACTCCAGAACAGATGGTACCCTGACCTGCACATCATCATCTTCATCATCAGATTCCTCCCATCTTGAGCTGAAGTATGTCTCAAAATAGGCGTTTCTCACTTGTAACAGCTTTGACCAACACTGGAGTTCACCGTCTTGTAGCTTGATAGTCACATCATGATGTTCGATATCACCAACGGATGAAGGACGGAAGACGGGTCTTTGTAGATCATCAATCATTCCAAGGTATCTCAGCAGGCTTAGGCTCTGTGTTCTGGCGTTTTTGAATCTTGTGGAGTCCTCAACCAAGTCCCAGATCTTAGCAAAGTTACCGGTGTACAACATGTTGACCATCAGTAGCAATGTCACAGGCTCCACATTGTTCAAGAAGATTTCATTGTTGTTGGAAACTTTTGCAATACTCATCTCATCAATTTTGATATCAGTCTCCTCAAGAACCCTGAGTTTCTCAATTTGGAACAAGATGGATTTGTGAACGCCAACTCTCCGTTCGCCAAGACGGAACCACAAATCATAACCCTTGCCAGAGAAAGTGTCCATAGCGTCCAACAGACTAAGTGGATCATGAGCAGTTAGGATGTTTCGTAATAGAGGTGTATCACAGTCTTCGAATGTGTTCTTCAGTGGTTGTTCGAATTTCCAACGTGTCTTATAGCCTTGCAGCAATGGGTCATGAGATTTTTGTGAATTCTCCTCATCATCCTCCAAATTGAATCTTCTCTGAAACATCTTGTAAACTTCGTCGTCAGTCTCCTCATAATGCGGCTTGTGTAAGAAGTCCACAGTGTAGCTCTTGTAATCTCCAAAGTTCACCAACTCTCCTTGTTTACGACCTGGAATCGATGGACTCAACGGCGACATGTAGTTGATATCGTGCAAGAATCTGTTCTGCATTAGTTCCAGTGGTAGTTGGTCAACGTCATCTTTGATAAATCCAAAACTAGCAAACAATGAATCACAAGACACTTTGACAATCTTTGATAAACGATCAATTTTGTTGAATTTGAAATCCTGACCATTCTTTCTAGTCATTCTCTTGTATGCACATCCTGATTTTGTGACAATGACCACGGATCCATCTCTGCCAATATCAACATCGATACACTTCAAATGATCGTTTCTTGGAACCCAGATTTGTTTATACTTGATGTTTGAAGCCTTGGAGAACATATCAACACCAAAACTGGATAACGATCCATCATCATAAAGGATGGCGATCTTGGAGGCATCCTTAGAAACGAGTTTGATAATGTTGCGTCTCTTAGAAAAAGCGGTTGGTCTGAAATGTCCAAAAACATCGTTGAGTGTCTTGTGCAAAGGCAGTGGGAAGATGAGATGGTTCTCATTTGTAAGGATGTGACATTCGTTGTTCTCGAGATGCACAATCGTGGCTTCATCTGTGGCAATCACTTGCTTGATTGTGGAAGAGAACTCCATCTTACGAGGGATTTGGACGGTTCCCTTCAGTTTGCCATACTTGATCGATTCTCCAGTGGGGATGATGTCCATCTGTCCAACATTGAGGCCCCAAATGATCAAAGAAGATGCAGTGAATGCACAACTGTGGATTTTAGAACATGCAATTCCCTTGACCTTAAGCTTTTTCAAGCTTGATGTGACACGTCTTGGGGTATCTGAGAAAGTATCAGGTTTCTCTTTCAGCTTTTCCGTTGAGTATCCGAGCTGGAAAAAGTTGTTCAGACCCCATGTATATACGTCTCCATCAGATGTCAAGGCCATAGTGTGGTCATCACTCAGCGCAACCTCTGTGATGTGTTCCTCCTCTAGCGAAGGAATAGGCTTGAAGCTATAGTAGGGCACCGACGACCCTGTCCCTAGTCTTCCCCTGGTGCCATTGCCTGCAACGAGTATATTTCCCACGCGTTCATTAGTGAGGAGGACAGAATGGTTCTTTGAGAGTTTGATGTCCCTCGTGCGCGGCTTCACCAGTCTGTCTGCGATGCCCAGGTCCTTGTCATCGACGCGCACGTTGGCAATGGGCACGTTGAATGGCTTGAGTCTGTCGTCCGAGTCTCCCGTTGCGAGTTGGTAGTTGATGTTGGAGCCATACGTGTATACTGCTGAACCGCCACGCTCGTTGCTGTCAAACCAGATGAGCGGGTCCTGGATCTTGGGCGATGCACTCTTGCTGTCTGTCGGCTCCTGCTGCTCTTGCTCTTCCCCTTGCTGAGGCGGCGGCGGGCTTTGCAACCTCTGTGTATAGTTGGTGTCGTGCTTGCCAATACTCTGTGGCAAGATCTTGAGTGTGGAGAAGGCGTACGAGAGGTGGTAGAGGTCCATGGCAGTGAGCCCGTCACGGTCCTTGATGCGGATCAGCGAGTAGTCGTGTTCGATGAGCAGGCGGGCACACGAAAGCCTGCCGTAGAAGATGGCGAAGTGCAGGGCGGTCCACCCACTCTCATGGTCCTTGAGTCCTGGCTGGCAGGCAGGGTTGGATATCAGGGCGGCTAGCAAGTCATGGCGACCCACCAGGCAGACGACGTGGATGGCAGCTCGTCCAAACACGTCTCTCAGCTCCAGCTCAGCACGCGGCGCCCTCCGCAGACGGGTCCCGAGCGAGTCCGTCTTCTTGGCCATGTTGTGCTGGTACTGCTGGTGCTTCTGGCGATTGTCGTTTGTTGCTTGTTGTTTTGTGTACGGTGTGGGGTTGCCGCCGTGGTGGTTTGTTGGTGGCGATGGAGACACGAGCCCGAGTTGATGTTCGTGCTGGTGGTGTCGCGGGGAGAGTCCTAGGGCGTAAAACCCCAGTTTGAAGGGTTTGGCTGTGCACGTGTTTGGTGGTGTAGCTGGCGATTGCCTGTTGTCTGAATTTCTAAAACTATATTGTATACTGCAATATAACCCAAAGAACATGTCGGAGGGTCAGTATTGTAACGTATGTCGCCAGGCATTGCTTCAATCCCCCGTCATTGAAGCGTAACATTATGGCTGAGAGACGCGGCACGTGACACATGACCCTGCCAAAAATTCTTATCCACCACCAATCGAGTTATGACAGTGCAGTTCTGTTATCACGGATTGAGACTAGGCATCAAAGACGGTAGAAAGCCTCGAGCTATCAGACGGTACTCCGTTGCAATTAGGCTCCATTAGCATATGCTCTATTCCCTCACAGCTGTTTCTTGGTGCTCTCCATTCGTTATTCGAGTAGTAGTAGCACAGATTTGATAGAGAAGCTACAAAGTCAGGCCCTGTTTCTCCATTAAGATTTCCCATTATAAGTCCCTCTTCCTAAATACCAGTTAGTATAACAAAACCAAATCTTGTGGAAGCACCTTCCAAGACTTTTGAACCCGTACAATAAAACAGCCATGGATCCAACTCATCAGGTCTCACCAGCTCTCTTGGAGTTACAGGCAACAATACGGATCTTGTCAGCATTGACGGCGTTTCCATCATCCATCTTGATGTTAACATCCTTAAGAACAAAAGTCCAAACGTCATCACAGAAACGGTATGTGTGCAGATGGCCTTTGAAGGAAAGCTTTCCACGGACTCTCTCTTTCAATGCCTCCGCCACAACACGGTCAAAGTTGGCCAAGATGCGCATCGCGAGCTGTGGTTGGATGCGCTGGTCCGAGATCAGAGTGTCAAGGGCATCTGTGAGAGAGGATCCCAAGCTGTTTATTGAGCTGTTAGTAATCTGTCACTCTAGGTGGCAGGATACTCAATGGAGTGGGCGTATATCGTTGTATGCATCTGCGTGATGTGTGTGGACACAGCGCACCACAGTGCTAGCACAGACACACGCGCGAAGAGCACCAATCCACCGAGTATCCAGTGCTGCATGAACACTTACGAGCCTCTTCTGTAGAGCTCGTAGTAACCCTGGTTGCTCATCTCTTCCCCCAGCCCTTTAATGTCTTCCAATTCGGCTGAGTGAAGCATGGTGGGAGGCAGGCTCCTTTTATACTTCGCCACTGAATTTTCGCGAACTCGTTCGATGCGCTCGTTGCTGGTTGAAGAGTTCACCGGCAAAGATTCAGAGCCAGTTCACCACCAACGTCAACAGGCAAGTCGTAGAGGCCAAGAGGTTTTCGTCTTCTTGAACAAACCCTCCATCCAATAACAACACACATACACACTACGCAATATGTCATCGACTGTGTTCTACCGCTTCCGCTCGCAGAAGAACACGGCGCGCATCCAGTTTGATGGTACAGGACTTACCGTGTTTGACCTCAAGAAGGAAATCATCGCAGAGAACAAGCTGGGAGACGGCACGAGTTTTGAGCTGCGACTATACAACGCTGAAACCGACGAAGAGTACACAGATGATACGCTTGTGATACCCCGCTCCTCCTCTGTGGTGGCGCGTCGCTCGCCGCCCAACAAGCCAGGCAGAGGTGGTGCCTCCAGATATGTCACAGGTAAACCCAGAATCACAAAAGTCACTTTGCCACAGAACAACACCAGAGCAGGACCTCAGAGTGCACATGTCGCCACAGCAGGAACGGACATGAGTGAAGAGGACAAGATCAAGTCCATGTTTGCCAACCAGTCCGACCAATGGAGTAAGACACAGCAGGAGATGGCAGGCGCACAGGCGGTGTACACTGCAAGACCTCAACAATCATCCACAAATGGCACAGAGGACGTTCCACCACCCGGTTACGTCTGTTATAGATGTGGCTCCAAAGAGCATTTCATTAAGAATTGTCCGACAAATGACGATCCTAATTGGGAGGGTAAAAGAATCAAACGTACCACAGGTATTCCAAAGACGTTGTTGCAAACAGTTGAAAAACCAGATGATGATAAGACCAAGACATATCTTATGAATGAAGAAGGTCAATACTTCTTGCAAAAGGCAGACACCAAAGCATGGGATGCGTATCAAAAGAAAGTTGAAAAAGTCTCAGAACTGGATATGCTCAAGGATGTTGATCCTGAGTTGTTGGACCCGGTCACGAATAAGGTGATGAAAGATCCAGTTGTCACACCGTGTTGTTCCAAATCGTACTCGAGAGCCACAATTGAAGATCTCCTGTTAGAGAGTGACTTCGTATGTCCAAATTGCCAAACAGCAGATGTCTTGCTTGATTCATTAAAGAGTGATGAAGAGAAGAAGAAACGCATTGATGAGTTATTGGATGCTGAGAGGGGTAAAAGAGGAATTAAGCGTCCACTAACAAATGCCGAGGAGAATGATGCTAAGAGACCAAACCAAGGGGCATCACCAATCATGCCTGGGATGCCAATGATGATGATGCCACCATTCGGATTCCCTGCTGGTCTACCGGTGTTACCTCAGAATGGTGGAGCACCACCTCAATGATCCACTACTTCATGAGTTATCTGACAACTCAATATATATGCATATCTACCGGTGGTAAATGGGTTTGAGTTATTCAATTCGTAGTTCTTAAATTTTGTAATTTAGTGTTTTGTACTCAATTCTCTTGAGTTAGTCTAATCATTTTAAGCCTGACCGTTGGAGAAGGACATAACGGCATATTTACCAGAATACAACCAGCCCAATTTGTTATCGTCGGTCTTGTTCCACTCTGTTGAGATCTTCTCATAGACACCTTCTTGCAATCCAACGAGAACATCCGCCTTGACGGTTCTCAAGGACAAGATCTTGAGTCCTGAAGAAGCCAATGGACCAATAGCATTGACAAATGAGGTTGTAGAGGCCCATCTTCTATCACCTGTGAGCTTTCTGTAGTTCATGTCGCCCTTGAAGATTACCAAGCTAGACTGGTAGAGTCTCTTGTGTAGC
Source organism: Petasospora maesae (assembly GCA_030563305.1). NCBI lineage: Eukaryota > Fungi > Ascomycota > Saccharomycetes > Phaffomycetales > Wickerhamomycetaceae > Petasospora > Petasospora maesae. Next base: position 409,240 of record JAKUBT010000001.1, read on the forward strand.
TCGGCACCACCAAATTCTGTCTCTGATGGATCGATATCCCAGAAGTCCTTGTCCAAAGTCCAGAATGGAGAGGTCTCCAGGGTAAGAGCACCAGTGTTGTACAGGTACTCAACCTTATCCACAAAGAAGTCAATCTCCTTTCTGCTCTTAGGGAAAATCTTGGAGTTTTTCAATTGACCAAGAACAACGTCAAAGTCCTTAATGTTTACATCAGAGACCATCCATGGGATATCCTTTGTGTGAAGTGTGACCTTCTCTGCAAGGCCAAAGTCCAAGAGGAACAAGGCATAAGCCATATCGGTGTAGAGCTCAAATCCAGAGTTGTCCAAAACAATATCCACGGTAGGACTTGTTGCACTCTTCAAAGTGGCATAGGCAGCATCGATATCGTTTGACAAGATCTTGTCCTCGGACTTCTTTCTGGCATCGGCACCTTGGATGGACTTGATATCGTCCAAAGTGGCAGTGGCCAACAATGACAAGTCGGTGGCATTACCCCAGAGTGAGATCTCACTGAACTCCTTGAACAACAACTCCTTAACTTCTTCATCCACAAGGTCTGATTGCTCGCGTTGCTTAGTGAGCTGTGTGTAACGCACAGCAAGCTCAGTAACACCATCCACTGAGGCCTCGAATGAGGAGGACTTCAGGTTGACAAAGATATCGTAGTTGAACCAGCGGCTCTGTTCCAGGAAGTAAGAGTTAATGAGACGGTAGAGGTATGTCTCGAGCAGCAACCAAGGACCGGTCAACCATGTGTAGTTCTTGGACTCCACAGCTTTGTTGTAACTCTTGTACTGTGGGAGTGGGCCCTCAATTGGCAAGACAGCAGCGTCATTGAGCACGTCTTGCTTGAGCTGGGCAACCTTCTTCACAATAATCTCACCCTGAACCTTCAATTCGTCGTCTGTGGCGTTCGAAAGGGCACCTTCCACGTCATCCACGACGTCCTGGATGATCTTGACCCAACGGACACGCACTGTGGAGTAGGCGAAGGAGTCCTTCTCGTTGTTGTAGTAGACGTCTGGGAGTGGCATTTGGTCTGCTGATTGGGTGTATAGTTCGACTTCAGCGAGTAGAGCAGTGTGCCTGGACAGTGGCAAAACAGGGAGAGAGCAACGAGTGGGGAGAAACGAGAAACTCGAGAAGATGACAGATGACAGGTGACGACTCACGGGCCCCGGAGCAGCGATCTCCATCTTCTCACCCACGCGAAATGGCAGCGCACGTGACCAATTACATAATCAAAAAGGCCCGTCCCGGGGAAGCTGCCCGGGAAAGATCAACAGCTCTTAGTACTGCGCTCTTGTCAAATCTTCAGTAAGCTCATCGGAGAGCTGCAATTTTGGGTACACAGACACCAATCTGGGGCAATATTGGTCAGAGATCTACTCACACAATGAGCCAACAGCGAACACTCAAGCAGATCTTCGCTGACAGCCTCGCACAGTTCACATCGCTGGAGCGCTCGCCACTGAGAAGAGACTCGGAGCAGTACCAACAACAGCTCGGCACCGTGATACAACAATGGCTCGAGCTTAAGTCCACAGTGGCTGCCCGTGGTATCTTCTCGTCAAATGAGTCCCTGGAAGACGCCAACACATCGGAGATCAAGTACCTCTCCACGGACTACTTCCTCGCACAGCTCTACGCGGAGTACGCATCGCCAGCAAAGACCATCAACCTGAAAAAGTCCATCTTATGCTACTTGCACTTCCTCACGAACTTGCACAACTACGGAGTGCTCACGAAGGACCAGACCACAAAGTTTGACAGAACCAAAGAGAAGCCATTCGAAACCACAGTCCTACACGAGTCCGCCATGCTGAGGCGTGATGAGAAGATTGCAAACTACAAGCTGGAGAAACAACTCACACAAAAGCTGCAAACGCTAGAGAAGCTTGAAAGTGATGAGAGTGAATACAATAACGCTGATGAGGAACTTATCCGTGAGCTCTACACCGATCAATTAAGACTCTATGTCATCAAGACATTCGACAACGTACGAAACATGACCCAAGAGCTCGAGATGCTACAACATATCTCAGAACCAAAGATCCAAGAGGTTGATGATGATAGAATGGGAAAGAGAGACAGCACAGGATTCACTGATAAATTGGAGTTTGTAAATAACGAGCTCTTGTCTAAACAGGGTAAAATCATGAGGCCATTCACTTTGGTCAAGAGGGATGATATCAGGAAGAAGGTGTTCACTCCTGATTACCACTTGCCAACAATGACGGTGGAAGATTTCCTTGAACAAGAATTGGCCAATGGTGGTATGATATCTGGCGGTGGTAACGATGGTCCTGAAGAATCAAGTGATGACGATGATATGGACAAGGCAGATGCTGACACTTACAAGAAGAGAGAATGGGATGAGTTTGCAGAGTCACACGCAAAGGGAAGTGGAAACACTATGAATAGAGGTTGATGAATAATGCTATGTGATCTACAATTGAAATGTTTGAAACTGATAGAAAGGATTCCTTGATTGATTGTTAGTTTGGTGTTATATCTAGTATTTTGAGAGGAAGATTCCTGAGAACAGTTGAAAGGTGACCAAAACAACTTGTGGAAATACTGTATCAGCCTGACATGCAAATCTAGGGTACGTTTTTTAATCATTAGGTTCATGAAGACTAATCGGTTGTAAAAGATCATCATAGTAATCCACATCACAGAACGTTGTCGTCATCCAAGCTTCAATCTGTCCTCAAAGAAGTTCCTCCTCTTCAATGTAAATCAGTTGATAAACATACTGTACAATTCATGTTAGTAAACGGAACACTCAAGCACAAGTGGCTTTCAAAACACAAAGTTGCCGGAAAGTGGGAGTGTGAGAATGATCATAGACGGAATATACACCATTGCTTTGTGAATGAACGATGTTCAGGGCCACGCCCCGGTCAAGGGGCGGAATATCATCACAGCCTTCTCCTAACAGGGAGAAGACGCAGTTGACCGTCGTGAAAATGTGGAAAGTCATCATAAACGTTCTTTTCACAAGCAAACAGAGCACATCATCTCATTTCTCAACTGTCCACCACCAAACATCGTGTGTAGAAGACCACAATCAAAAGAAGGAGACATACCTTCTAGGCAAACAATTGAGCCAAAGGGAAGTCTAAAACTCAAAGATTGAGAGAAAAGACATCTTTCACAACAGCTCGATTTGAGACATCAGACTGGAAATAATTTATCTTCAGCAGAGATCAGACATATGCTTGTCTATAGTTTATTTCATTATCATCCTCTGCCATCAAAACGAACAGGAAAAACACTTTCTTCCAGTGGGGAAGTGTCCTTCAAAGAAAACTTCAAGCAAAGCTGATATTCACGTTAGTAAAAAATTCCATGATGATCACCAAGGATTCAACTGAAATGGCATATGTTGTTCGTCAAGAGTTGATATCAGTGAAGCATGAATGGTTAAAAATAAAAGTGTTGTCATCAGCAGGAAACCTGAAATCTGACTCGTCATCTAGGTGTTCATCACTCAACTCTTAGTTCTTGGGACAAGAACAATATGCCAGCCAAATTGCATCCCTCATGGTGGTAGAATCAAACAAAAAAAACTTACACTTCCCAACCTTCGTATTCGTCTTGAACTCAAAAAGGGAGAACATCCCATCAACGATTATGAAGTCAAACAGGTATAAAGGATCAGTAGCGTGGGTTTTCTAGGCCCACATTGAAAGCATGTCACTCACAACGTTGTTCAGTGCCCAGTGCTGTGGCTCGTCATATCCAAGAACCAAAAGACGTTCACAATACTTGAAGGAGTAAAAGAAATAAGAAAAAAAAATATCTATTAAAGCAATGTTAGTCACAAATTTCACTCAGACGAGACGAAAATAAAAGTGTCACCAAAAGCGTAGGAAGGTTCGTAAACAAAGTCAGTAATAGTAAAACGTTATCCATCACAAAGATTCAGTGGGTAATTCCAGCTTAGTTTTTTTTGATCATCATAGTAAACGAACCTTTTCCATCCGCTTTGGACACCCACATGTGGAAAGAACATACCTTGATCCATAAGAAGAACAATCCAAACCCCACTATGAGTGTGTGGAAGTATGCGGTAGAATACATCTGTACTCCAGCTGTTGATACTTGTTAGTCCATAGTTCCCTTGAGATCGAGAGACTGCCAGCACTTTGCTCAATCAAAATTCCCCACCACCATCACTTAGAGAAGTCTGCCAAATGTCGTTTTCTCAGATAGAAAGCATGAAAGGTACGATCATTCAATAGTCACATACTCTAGTTTGAAAATTTTTCATTTTGATCATCAGCGAACTCACAGAGACTTCCCATGGGTGAAATCGGCTCTTACAAGAAGAAAGAGAGAGATAGAGCAGAAGAGCGGCTGCCAGGACAGGAACAACTCACAGATTGCCCGATACTTCCACTGCACAGACCAGGAGCATCCACAGACACTACCACGGCCTGTGCATACACAATTGGTAAACAGAGGCAGCACAATTGCCGCCCACAAGCGTTAGTACTTGGACTTCCAGTGCTCTGATGTTGTTGACGGGAGAAGGAGCAGAGACGAAATTTTTTCCCATTTTCAGACGAGCGCCAACGTTGAAAAATCAATTCGCGAGCCCAGAAATCAGCCGGGTAACACTTAGGGCTCCAGTGGTGTACGGGTGTTTTCCATACAAAAAATTAGGGCGTGGATGTGGTAAACAGTAAACAAACCACGGGCTCCATAGCTACAAACCGACACGGCGGCTGAGCTCATTAAGTGTTTCTCCAGCCAATTCACACTGCGATGTCGCTGGTCTCCAGGCACACACGCAGAAACGTGCTCGAGAACCCATCCACGGTACTGGAGGTGGATGTTTGCCGCCATCTGTGGACTGCTTCACGAGCTGAGTACATTGCCAGCGCTGATCCCGAGCAGCAGTCCAAGTTTGCACTGGCATCTAACGAAACAGACGTGTTGGAGATTAAGAGAGATGGCCTGCCACAGAGAGTCTGCTATAGAGTGCTAGATGACAGCTTTTCGCTTCTCTTGAGCCCGGTTCTTCTCAACAACAACTTTGACGTGCCACTCAGATCCATCAAGCTCAACCTTCCAGACAAGATCAGATCTGGATGCCTTGCCATCAATCAAATAGAGCTCACAGGCGGGGAAGATGCTATTATCATTGATGCCATTACCATGACTGGGCATCTCATCACCTTAATCATCAAGATCATTGATTTTGTGAGCAATTCGCCCTCCACACTCAGCTCTGATACTTCAGTGGATTGGGCAAAGATCACCAATCCCTATGGATTCGGGGTCAGAACACCGCACATGCTCTATTCATACAGAAGTGGCTACTTAATTGTTCTTTTCAAAGACGGTGGATTGATCGGCTTGAAAAAAGGCTCCGGATTTGAAGCTGAACCAATCATTTTCACAGATAACTCATACTTTGAGAGTCTGGGCCAATTGCTCAGACCGTGGGCGAACAAAACCGCATTCTCAGGAGACAAAGACCTAAGTGCCAAAACTGCGGTCGACGTCATTGCATTTCAAGACTACTTGCTCACAATCACAATCAACAGACACATCAGAGTATGGTCGATCAAAACACAGGCAATGCTCAAAGAAGTTGATCTCTCATCATTCATCACATCCAATTCAAAAGACACCAAGGAGTTCTTCGATTCTTCACGGACGAAAATGTTGGACATCCTCAGTGCAGATGGCAAGCACTTCTTAACCATTTATCTCCCATTGAGTAATGGAATATTCAAGATCTTCGAACTCAACGAATCACAGTTCGACATCAGAGTCCTTGGCCCAGAGTATGAGTTCAAGGCCAGCATCCCAGATTCCAATTCTATTTGGCTTGTCTGTGACTTCAAACTCAAGAAACAAAATGACAATATGGAACTTTGGGTCTTGTGGAAGAGTAATATGTCATCGTTTGTTCAGCAACTGCAGATGGATTCATCATTACAGTCACAGTGGTATCCCGTTCATGATTCTACACCATCCATTGAGAAGAAAGTTGGTGAAGGGATCTCAGAGTTCTACTACAGAAAGATGTTCCAGTCCGGCCTCTACTCAAAGCATATCATCACTACAGCACTTTCTGTGTTTGAAAATCACATCATGGGTAATGCTCCGGAGCTGAAGCTCTTGGACGACATGTCACTATTCGAGAGAGTCACCAAGTCAGTAAGCAGCGGTGTTTTCAGTGGACCAGCATTTGAAGCTACTTTGGAGAAGCAACTATCGAGGCTTGACAGTTTATGTGTTGAACTAAAAAAGCAAGTTGACGAACCATTGAAACTTTACTTGGATGACTCTGGAGTCATTCTCGTTATCAACAGAAAGGAGCACTCATACATCAGACCAAACACAGCTTTGGAATCATTGGATCATAACAAATCTTTGAAGACTAATGTCATTGGTGACCTCAAAGAGGTTGGAGATCATTTGAAGTTCCTCAACATCATTTCAGAATTCAAGAACTCTTTGAGTAATGACGTTTATGCCAACGTTAAGAGTGAAGTTTTGAGATCATTTGCTACACCAGAGAAGGATACAGATGCAGTGTTGGCTGCAATCTATGATGGACACCTCAAAGATAAGTTCAACCCTGTGAATTTGGGAAACCTCGTCAATGAACTTTCACAATTCGGAAGCATATTTACATTGATTGATGATTTGTTGAATTATCAGGATGCCAAGAATGCTGATGAATTACACACTCCAAAATCCAGGCTTACTCAACTCAGTTACGCAATGCTTACAGAGGCTGTCAGAGGTGTCGTTGATGTCAATGTCGATATTCTTTTCTCTCTCTTGATCCTATTGTTGGTTTTGGACTTTGACGACAAGAAGCTTGTTGATGCCATATCCAAGCGTGTTGTGAAGCTGATTCTTTCATATGAGATCTTTAAGGAATGCTTTGAGGTCAACTTCAGACCTGGAACTACACAATTGGAGCTTGACAATCCATCCATCCCATCTGAGAGTCTCTTCATGAACATTGTCAAGAACAAATACGCTGGTGGATTCTCTGTCACGAAATCAAGCATGACTCGATTTGTCCATGAGCAATTGATTCCATTCATCCACACAAATGAGTTCTTATATTCCGTTTGTGCATTCTTGATCAAATCGAACTTGTCTAGAGTTGTTTATGAGAGATTTATCAAGTTCTTTGATGAGACTGCTGTGTTCCATTTGTTAAAGGCGTGGGTGTTGTTCAGTACCAAGCAATCAAGCAAGGCTGCCAAGTACTTGAGCAGATACGCTGACGAGATTTGCAAGTACACGCTCACACCAAATGAAAAGACCATCTTTGCACAAGTTCAAGACTTCTCTACATTCTTCAATACAAACTTGGGCAAGTTTTTCCTCAATGTTGCCATTATGTTCCTCAATGATCTCCAATTCGATCAAGCTGAAAAGTTCATGACCTTGCTAGGTGACAAGAGAGTCAGTGAAGGATTTGAAAAGAAGTTCCATGATAATGAGGCACATACAGCATTTACCATCGCTGTGGAAAAGCTTGATCTCATCGATGCTAACAGGGCTCTTCAAATGATCAGAAATGAAAAGTTGAGGGAAGAGGCCCTTAACAAGATGCTCTATTTGATGTACAAACACCAAAGCATTCACAAATTGGCAGAATTGAACTCCTTGAGAGAAGAACCTCTTGTCGATGCACTGTTGCTGAAATTGGCACAGACAAAGGACACCAAGAGATCACTGTGGTTCTATCAAGTTCTATATGCTTACCGTCTTGGTTCTGGTGATTACAGAGGTGCATGCGAGGCATTGTACGAGTTCATTGACAAGCACAGACAGACTGTGAACGAGGCATTGAAGATTACGCTCGCAGATTTGTATACCGTTGTGATCAATGTTGTTGGCACACTCGAGGAGGATGACCAGTGGGTGATCAAGCATGGAGATGAGCAAGATGTGGTGAGCTACGAGCAACTTACCGAGGAGAGAAAGGCACTGGTGGCGACGCCGGGCCGCGAGGGACGTGCTCGCTACGACCTCTAAACTCTGGATAGACACCGGCGAGCTGTTCGGTGTTTAAAATTGAACGTTTTGCGTTGGTGAAGCGATGGAAGGTGTAGTTTGTAGGCGAGCAGAGAGGGAGATGCAAACCAGATGACGTGCAGTCGCGAGATCTCTAGCGTCACCGCGTACCTCCAAGCCACCGCACCGTTGCCGGCCTCCACTGGAGAGTCGCGACGTCTGGGAGGAGATGGCCCTGTGTTTGTGACGGTCTTACGCTGGGGCAATCCCGGTTCTTATAGTATGGTAGGGTGTTCTATCGCTAGTGTTTGATTGTATTTCAAAGAAACCACAAATAAACGCACACGTGACGCGTCGATCTCAGTCCCCGGCCGTGTGCTGTGTGCGGTCCCACAGCTGCTGGCATCGTGATCGTGAGTCAGGCGCGGGCGGTTGAAAAAATTTGTTCGATAAGCTGGGAGGATAAAAAGGCAGACTCTCGACCCGCTTCCTCATCACCATCCACTCGCCAGGCTCTTACTACCGTACGCACTAAGGCAACAGACCGTCGAATTCACAGTTTGTTGAACAGCCATCGACGCACTCCCCGCACACGAGTCCGTTTATGAACTTCATTTCCGAATTCACCTGTCAAGACTACATCTCGGATCACGTTTGGAAGACGAACCAGCAATAAGATTTCTACCTACTCACTGAAATTTACCACCAATACTACAACTAAAACACACACTCACATACAAAACAATGCTTTCCTCAATCAACAAATCCTTCGGTCGTTCTTCCCTTCTCTTCCGCAGAACGTTGGCTTCGACCTCAAACCTCACCTCTGCCTCAAAGCTTGACCGTGCCACACTCTCCATCAGAAATGGACCAGTCTTTAGCGGTTACTCCTTTGGTGCAAACACCAACGTCTCTGGAGAGGCTGTCTTTACCACCTCTCTCGTTGGTTACCCAGAATCCATGACTGATCCATCCTACAAGGGTCAGATCATTGTTTTCACACAACCACTCATTGGAAACTACGGTGTCCCATCCGGTAAGGCTCGTGATGAGTTCAACCTCTTGAAGTACTTCGAGTCTCCACACATGCAGTGTACCGGTATCGTTGTTGCAGACGTTGCCCTCAAGTACTCCCACTGGACTGCTGTTCAGTCCATCTCTGAGTGGTGTCAGGCTGAAGGTGTTCCAGCTATTTCTGGTGTTGACACCAGAGCTCTCGTCACCTACTTGAGAGAGCAGGGTTCTTCCCTCGCAAAGATCTCCATCGGTGAAGAGTACGACGCTGACCAGGATGAGGCATTTGTTGACCCAAGTTCCGTTAACTTGGTCCACAAGGTTTCCACCAAGGCTCCATTCCACGTTGCCTCCACCGGTGATTTCCACGTTGCCGTCATTGACTGTGGTGTCAAGGAGAACATCTTGAGATCTCTTGTCTCCAGAGGTGCCTCTGTCACTGTCTTCCCATACGACTACCCAATCCAGACTATTGTTAACGAGTTTGACGGTGTCTTCATCTCTAACGGTCCAGGTGACCCAACCCACTGTTCCTCTACCGTTTACAACCTTCAAAAGACCATGGAGACTTTCAACGGTCCAATCTTTGGTATCTGTCTCGGTCACCAGTTGCTTGCCCTTGCTGTTGGTGCCAAGACCACCAAGATGAAGTACGGTAACAGAGCTCACAACATTCCAGCTTTGGACTTGACCACTGGTAAGTGTCACATCACTTCTCAGAACCATGGTTATGCAGTTGATGCCACTACCCTCCCAGCTGACTTCAAGCCATACTTTGTCAACTTGAACGATCAGTCCAACGAGGGTTTGATCCACGTTTCTAAGCCAATATTCTCTACACAGTTCCATCCGGAGGCTAAGGGTGGTCCATTGGACTCTTCCTACTTGTTTGACAAGTACTTCGATGACATCAGAGCTTACAAGCAGAAGCAGTCCGAGCTCGTCGGTGTTGTCTCTAACAAGCCAAACGACTTGCTTGTGAACATCTTGCCAAAGGAGAGAGTTCAGTAAGCAGCGCGTATAATGATTTTGAATATGAATATCTAATTGTGTCTTAGAGATCACGCTGTAGATGCGTTTATATCTGCCAGAAGAATATCTGCCAAATCTGGCCGGGCAAATCGGCGTGCGTACGAATCCGCGATCCCAAAGTCCAGCAGCTGTTGCGAACCTGTGTGATCTGGTGGCAGGAGCTAGAGATACAGCGGTTCAAATCGTCTCATCAACAACAACAAACAACCGGGTTATCTGGCTCATCACTCCCGAAGCTTCACAAAGGTACACTAGGGAAAACAATGTCTTCATCAGGAAGTGCCTATCCCTTCAGCGCTGCACGTTTCCCAGTCGACATGGATGCGCTAAGGCACCAAACGCCATATCTACATCACAAGCTCACAAGTATCAAGCCTTTGAAGGACTTTTTCAATGCTTCCAAGGTGTCCATCCCGAAGTCATTTGGTGATGTGCGTCTTCGCCTGTTTGTGAACTTGCAATACTATCAATCCAACTATGTTGTTGTTCTTTTGTTGGTGTCTCTTATCCAACTGATCCAAAGGCCTTGGCTACTCATGGCCATTGCATCTCTCATAGCGGGTCAGCTCTTCCTCAGACGCACAGAGGCCGATGAAATCAGATTCAACAACATCTCTGTTGACAAGAAGTACATCCAGGGAGGGTTGTTGCTGACCACCGTGCCCGTGATACTCTTCTCCTCGCCGTTGGCTACACTGCTATCCATTGCGACAGTTACCGCTGGGCTTGTTGTCGTTCATGCCGCTGCCCTCGACGCCCACACAGAGACCAGCTTCAACGAGAGCATTGTTTAATATTCCAGCCTCTCTCAAATGCTTATTCACTCCTCAATGACATCGGACACAATTGTAGGACGCACGAGCGCACGGGCCTTTCTCTGCCTGCGCATTCCTCGGCCACTTGCGCATGCCCTTTCTCTCCTCCAACCTCCAGCTCTGATATATAGAGCCCAATTAGTCACAGCGCTTTCACAACGGGAAGTCTAGGGCCCAGGGATGATTCGCGAATTGGCCGGTTCCACCGTTCCGAGAAGTTCCAGAACTCCACAGCTCCAGCGCCATTGCGGCGAGTGGGCCAGCTGTGTGTCATCGGGCATCTCCTCGGCCTCTACTCTATCGCGGACGCCCCCAGGAAAAGGAGAAGCACAGGCTGAATCTGGAGCCCACCCGTTTACCAACAACACCACCAGCACCACCACCAGCACCAACGACACACAAGCACAGCACACAAGCACCGCCAGCTACACATCACACAGATACCGGAGCACGAGGAACTAGCCGCCCCAGCGACCACTGCCATTTGCAACCGTACACGCTCTCAAACACACACGAGACAGCGCAGGCCGCAACGTACACAAAACACCTCGCTGGCATTCCCACCGACCAACCACACACAGCGGTTGCCTCCTCACTGCTCGCTGACTCCCAGCAGCAGCATCTCTGCCTCCTTGCACACTCTCCCCCAGGTTTAGCCCCGCAAGCAGACGCTGTCGCTGAGCGCTCGGTGCCCACTGCCGCCACACTACACTGGATCGTCTCTAAGATCCCAAGATCCATACCAGCCAGGGCACATTGGCATTCAAGAGGTATCTCCCCATACCCTGCACATCTCACTATTGTACACCCAGTCTTCTAGTGGCTCAAAGGAAACTTCACCCCCAACCAAAGAAGATTCGCCACCATTCTTGAACATAGCACAATCATCATTGTCCTCACCGACAACACCCACCCACACGACTTACTCCAACAGTCACATTAGATCTTTATTGTTGCACATTTTACAAACTATCAAAAAAAAAAACAGAACCAAATAAGGTATACAAAGCATCACTTTTTTTCTCTTGCCCTCGCAAGATTATCAAACACACATATATTGCCACTATTTGTCCTTTTTTGCAAACCACATCACACACTTACAGAGCTGTTTTAACTCACTGGACATTTTGATAGGCTCCCTGTCTCAACCTTCGCCACATCATTTAAACACACGAATCACACTGCAATGACTATCGCTTACAAACTCTACAAAGATGGTGGTCTCCTCAATGGAAGATACCAGAAAGTTGGAGATATCAGTGAAGGTGCTTATGGTATTGTCTCTCTTGCCAAGGACAGATTCAGATCAAATCTTGTCGCCGTCAAGTACGTTTTCAAGTATCAGGAGATCACATCACCATCAAAGGATACTCAGCTTTCCAAGTCATTGACCTCGGTTAACGAGAGAATGGATGATGACATTTGTCAAGAAGCACTGCATGAGATAGAGATCCACAAGAAGTTGGGATCACATCCTAACGTTATCTCTTTGGTTGACTGTTTTGACTCTTTCATAATCCTGGAGTATTGTCCTCGTGGTGATTTGTATGAGGCAATCAGGGCTAACACAGGTCCAAGTTCGACGACCGATATCGTGAATGTCACAATGCAGTTGATTAGTGCAGTCGAGTTCGCACATGCAAAGTCAATTTATCACAGAGACATCAAGCCCGAGAACATATTGATTGCTGACGACTTCACTATCAGACTCTCTGATTGGGGATTAGCATCATCCAAAAAGATATGCTCCGACTTCGGAGTTGGTTCTGAGCGTTACATGGCCCCAGAATTGTTCGATGAGAAAAACATTGAGAAGTATGATGCATCCAAGTGTGATATCTGGTCCATTGGCATCTGCCTTCTGAACCTTGTCTTTCACAAAAGTCCATTCAGTGCCGCAAACCAAACTGATAAGTCATTCAGTTACTTTGCCCGTAATCGTGAAGCATTGTTTGACATTTTTAGCACAATGTCCGATGATCTCTTCTCTGTGTTGCGCTACTGTTTGACCTTGGATCCTGAGAACCGAGACTTGCCAAAGATGAAACATGAATTGCTCAATGTGCAGAAGTTGACGTTTGACGAGGACTTTGAGGCAATTGATGAAGATGGATCTGAACTCTCTGAGTCCAAACCAATATCCATCAAGTCCAGGGCCACTGGTGGTGCTCCTCATTCTTATAACAACCATGGCAAACATTACGGTCCAAGATCATTTGCTGTTCCAACTCCAAATACCCACATTTCCAACCATTTCCACGAGTTCAAGAAAGAGGATTTCAACAGAAGAGATTTCTTCACACCACCTTCAGTCACTGCTCATTACTTGGAGAAGTTTGGTGCTGAGCGCAAGCCAGGTGTTTACCAGCCTCCCCACCAAAGACCATCCACTCCAAAGTTCACGGGATCCCATCTGCAAGTACCAAACTTGTCCCCTGCTAAGCGTACAAGAAAGGACTCATTCAATTCATACTCGTCATCTGCAGGAAAGTATGTTCCACCAAATTTCAGGGTTTCACCTGGTATAATGAAGTCGCCTCTGCATGAGAGCACCAGTTTATCAGATCTGGAATCCGATGATGATTTGTTCGTTCTCGAGGAAGCTGACTCCAAATCTGGTTCTCAAGTCCATCTGGAAGCGTTGGGTGATTCAATTGCTACTCTCAATCTTGATGATCAGTCCTGCTCGAGTGAGCTGTCCTCTGCTCCTTCGTTGATTGTTCCCCCACCACTGACACAGAGATCGAGCAAGGCCACTTCCAACACTATTTATAACAGAAAGCCTCTGGATGCCGTTCAGGGAAACGTGATGTCTATCGATCATCTTGAGTCTTTGGGTGACGGCTCTAACATGGAGAGTACTAAGAAGCCATATGTCCCACCTCATCACAGAAACAACTATCACTCTCACTTGAACCACACTACACAGCACAAGAAGCCAAGCTTCTGGAACAACCATGGTCCATCTCGTGGAAGACGAATGAGTGCACACAAGAAACAGTCGATGTCCTCGTCAGTTCCTACCACCAAGACTGATTGGTTCCCACCTTCCAAAGTTGAGATGTACGATGATGATTTCGCTGATGATGAAGATTTTGAGAAATCTGACTTTTACAAGAACATGACAAGTGGAATTGGTGCGAATGTTCTTCCATCTCAAGACTATGGAAAGAACCGTATGGTCCGTGAGACTGTACGCCAAATTGATTCAGTTGCCTTGGAGGATGACTGACTGATTGACTCATCTTCTTCTGGTCTTTTATTTGCACTTATACGCCTATGCACAACGTTGAGTTGATATTTTATGATAGCCTCCGATACTTTGATGAATGATTACACGTTTCACTTTATGATCACACCTAATCTTTGTAGCGCCTTTGAGTAGACGCGTTCATCGAGACAAGGATCTACCTCGCCAGCCTGTGATCGAAACTAGATAGAGGTAGTGAACTTCAAGAAACACATAATTATCAAGGTTTCAAAAACATAACAATCGTCATATATGGTGGTAGTCTCTAAATAGTACTTCATTTGTGTGCTTTTCAACAATGTTGCCCACTGTTGGGTATCTGAATCAGCAGATGGCTCTTCTTCATTTCAAGCCTTGTTAGTAATCAACACAGTTCCCACAATCATCAAGATAACTCCATATGCAGCAGTGGTCTTCCGGGATGTTTTGTCTGTGGTCTTGGAGATTTCAACAACGTTTGACTTGAATGCGTTGATAGTAGCCTTGCTGACGTTTTGGATATTCTTAACGTTCCCATTCTCGATCACGTCCTCCTCCTTGTGGTTCAAGAGGTAAAGAATATCATCCTCTACTGTATCAGCAACAACATTTTGAACGTTACCAAAGAAGTCAGTGATGAGGACATCCTTAGGATCTCTCTTGAACAAATCAGTTCTAACACCGGCATGTGAATGAATATCTTCAAGTGTGTATGAATCAAACAAGTCTTGAAGTGTCTTTGGTGAGTTCTTCTCAACTGCCTCCATAAATTCCAAAGTATAATAAGTGAATCTATCAATGACAGCAACACCAAGCTCCACGTCACTGTGGTGGGAATATGAACTCTCATCAAGTCTTGAAGATCCAACGGCCAACACGTTTGGTGAGTAGAATTTGGAATACATAGTGTTGGCCTGACATGTATCAATCATGAAGAAAATTTCGTTGTATCTCTTCTTCTCGTGCATCTGTTCAAATGCATCAGCAATATCCCAACTGCTGATTTCTTCAGCGTCTTGAAACTTGAGGAACTCATTACCACCATGGCCAGTCATATAGATGAAGATGTTTGAGTTTTCATCCGTCAAGAGACGTTTTGATCTTGGATGGTCTGGTCCCCATCTATCGGTAAGCAATCTGATAAAGTTTTCCACTGTAACTTCGTAACCTCTGTAGTCCACTTCGATGGAATCTCCATAGAGATCGATGGCTCTGTCCATGTTGTTGTAGACTGATGCTGGGAACAAATTACGTGGGTTGCACGCCACATCGTCACTGATCATGAGGATGATTTGAGAGTCAGGTATGCCCAATCTTTTGACGGTTCTGTACATGGAGAGAACATTAGCCATGTGTCTGTAGTTGAACCAGAAACGGGATGTCGATACAAGGACGGCCCAGTTGTTGGTGTGTCGTGATTGCGCATCTTCGCCCTCTGATTCTCCCTCGGCGGCAACACCTATTGTGGCCCAGAGAAGCACCGTGAGCCAGCTGAAGAGTGAATGGATGTCCAGCTTCATCAGATTGTGTATATGTTTGTTGTTTGGGGCTGTTGGAAGTGAATATATTGAGGAGCGTGAAGGATGACAACTCATCATGATGGTTCGTGTTTACAACACTTGTGCGCGACGGCCACTTTGTCGAGGAGGAGGGAGACTGCCAATTTGCGCACTTCAACGCCGGTTTTCACAACAACTCCCCCTTAAAATGGAAATCCAGCAACATGTTTGTGATCCTAAAGACCAGTAGTATTCAATAATGTGGCCAAATTGCCATTTGCAGCTCAGTTTGAAATTTCATGATAGCATCTTCTGGTGTTTCCGCAACCTCAAGCTGTCGGAAACATGGTAACCTGGCCGAGTGGTCTAAGGCGCCAGGTTAAGGTCCTGGTCTCTTCGGAGGCGTGAGTTCGAACCTCACGGTTATCATTATATTCCAACTCTTTAATTTTTTTGTTTTCGCGCGTATGAACAGATCACGTGACCTAGAAAACGCAATGTTACCAATTTTATTGCACCATCTACGTTTTTTGTTGTCCTGTGTCTGTGTATTAGCTATGTATGTTCCGTTTAGGGAATTGGAGCGAGCCTGTAGTGTTTTGAGTTAGTACACGTGTTGCTGTGACGAGTTGTAGTTCATCTCTCAGGAGCGAGCCCACGCACAAAGTCCACACCAATGGAGCAACAATAGTTGTTGACATTTTGATCAGTGAAAATCTCTTTTTCTTCCCTTGGAAAATCTCAGATAATGTAGATAAGTTAAGATGAATAGCATCATGTGAATGGTGGGACGATGTGGACGAAGGTGCTCGAGAAGACAAGCCATGGTAGTAGCACCAGGTGAGTGTTGATACAAGGAGACATACCTGTGAATCTCGGTTGTGGGAACAAAGGGCCGCCCGAAAGGGGCTCGATACCAAGAGACAGAAGAGCTTAAAAGATAAGAGGCCAAAGCTAGAATTACAGCAAGACAAGGAGCAGTCCAACTGAGTGAACCTTAACCGTGCTGTCACTGCTCCGGGAGGTGTGCAAGCGGTAGCAAGAGGACGATCCAACGAAGTGAACCTCCACTCCACCGCCTCGTGCTGACGGCCAATGGCTAGCAGATGTTTCTGCTCTTTGAATCTTTTCTCTCCACAGCCTCTGTTCTTGCCATCTTGCGTGCCCCTAGGTGCTCAAATATCCGCAAGCCTGTCACATGGGAGAAAGGAGAAGAGTTTGCCCGGGCAGGGAAAAAAAAGTTCAGGTTGCCAGCTGCGGGTTGCGGGACGTGTGGCGCCAATCAGCAGGGTCAGCTCACAGCCCAGAAACTTTGTGAGGGCAGCTTCTCCTGCTCCTTACACTTATAATTGTCTAGCCCCCACACATACCCGCAAGAACACACCAGGCACCTTCCTCAACACCTTTATGGAGCACGTCCCTGGCCTGCTAAGCACGATGCTCTCCGCCTCCGTCGCTGGCTTCTTTGCTGCCCTCACGGTCGTCCGGTACATCTCGGTACGTTCTCCTTTGTCTCCTCGTTCCCGTTGTTATCTGTGAGCGTACTAACACCTCCTTTCTTGAAGGCTGCTCTCTCCGTGGCTATCCTCACTCCAGTGGTGCTTCTACTCACGTATGACCTGGTGCTCTACGCCCTGCATATCCTTCGTGTGAGCGAGCATTTTAGGAAGCTGAGAGATAACATGCTCTCCTTCAAAGTACAGACCGTCACTAACGCACATCTCACAACGCATACGGAGAAACAAAAAGAGGAGGAGGTTTATGAACACGAGGTTTTGTGCAAAACTGAGTCCTCTTGACTGTTTGTCCCCCTTTGATATACGTACTATTGCTACAATATCATTCATTGCAAAAGAGAATAAGGGTCAACCCCCCTTTACCACACATACTTCATTGCTTTCTATTCTGGGTTTCATTGGCTATCTCTTTTGGGCAGGTACTTTTTTTTGTTTACTTATTGATTTTTACTTCTACTGGGACGTGTGCTGGGCACCGGGTCTCATCTTGTTGCATTATAAAAAGAGAGAGGGTGAGGAGAGAATCTTTACGCACGAATTGGCCATCTGGGCATGGGCAATTTGACTTTTAAGGGCACCCTTCGAAAGGGCCCTTCGACTAAGCTGGGGCACTATCTGGAAGTGCTAGGGAATAAAGGAGAATAATTCCGGCTCGCTATAATATATACACTTTATGGGATCGGTTGGTGTAGCGTTGAAGCAAACCCCTGTCGTTGCTCTGAGTGAGGTTTGACATGCCGTGATGTACACAATCCCACCCCAGATCTTGGTTTTTACAACCTGAGACCCAGTGGTTTTGATTATGTATGATGAGCAGTTGTTGACGTTGTCGTGAGTAAGATTAATCATACAACTGCTTTCAGTGTTTCACTTAAGGCATGGCAAATATCACCTTCATGGTGTCCACTGTCAAAGAGGTGTTATCTTAAGGGCATCTACGGTAAGTCGTGACACAATGCTTTGACACATAACGTCTCTGCACGTGCCACCGGATGTCGCTAGCGCGTCTCTACGTTTCGGCAACTGGATGTCCAACTATCAGGTGTCATTTAAGACGCTCCATTGAACACATCCTCCACAACCATCAAAATAGTCAACAAAGTGCCAAAGGCCAAACCTCAAGGAGAAACAGAGAAACAGCGGAAATGTGGAACAGCAATTTGCGGGAGTGGGCGTAACAAAATAATTTCGCGGACTTTTCGCGAGGTTTCGCCGCCTGGTGGAAAAAGACGATTCGACATCGAAGACGAAGAAGATCCATAGCTTCTCCACAGCAGAATCATCTCTTTAGAGCTATAAACACACAAGATGAACTCCATGCACTCCCACGCCGCCCCAGCTCCAAAGGAGAACCTTTCCTACCTCCAGAAAATCACCCACAACCCGGGCTTCCCAATCGTGCTCAACCTTGCCTACTTTGCTGTACGTCCTTTTCATTGGTTACATTACAATCATTTGCCTTCTCTGACCGCTGTTTACTAACAAAACATCTAACAGGCTGGTGTTGCTTTTATTGCTTCTCCATTGATGGAGGCTATGGCTCCACAGTAAGTTCCACGGCATTCAATATCCTTCATTTCAAAGAATTCAGAAGACTAACATCTCATCACTAGGCTCTAAGGTTGACAAAATCGCTTCATTTCCCTCCAAATAGAAGAAAGAACTGTTTCGTCGCTTGTTATATTTCATGATTTTGATAATGCCCTGTACATATATGTGCTCCATCTTGTTTAAGTTTCCCTCTCCAAAGATGTAGTCTTACCAGTTACTGAGCGTACATCTTGTTGCCCTAGCACTCACGCCTCAACCAACTCGACCGCCCCGACAGGCGATTCTCTCAGCCTGAAAGCAAAACTACAAAGTAATATGTGGAAAAAAGACAGCCATAAGCACGTTAGAAAAGCAAATAAAGAGTGAAATGAGTCGACTGATAAAAAAAATGAACGTGGTTGGGGAGCAAAACGGTGGTTATCGGTAGAAGTAGCCTCCAAAGAAAGCGAAAAAAATAGCGGAGGGAGAGGCGATAGGCGCCCCCGATAACATCAATTTGCTCTTTTCACTTCAAAAGGTACAACCACTTGTGTGCCTTTTTGGGTGGATCATCAATCTGTGAGCACAAGGTAGAGAGCGTGCAACATACCTGGGAACCAGAAGAAGACTGTTTGCAAGCTTTGTTAGTATACTGTGTGGCTGGTTGACATTCCCCAACCTGAGGCACCAAACACCCAGAGTGGGGGATAAAAAAAAGAAGTAATACTCACTACAAAGGAGGATGTTGATAAGCAAGTCTCTGCCGGTACCCCTGATGATGTACACGGCAAGAGGTGGGAGGAAAAGAGCTGAGCAATTAAGTTAGTCGTTCGATACTTGTAGGATAACACTCTCCGGGGCTTAGATAGGAGACTAGTGGGATGTGGTCGAGAGCTTCTCGCACGCTCCACACTCAGCGCCATTCCAGAATCCGGGGTAAAGGGGACGCAATGACACATACCAACGATGAAGTTGACAATCTTAGAGGAGTCGGCCATTGTGAATGGGGTCTGTGTTGTTGATTGGTGTGCTCACCTGAGAGAGGGCCCCCGACACAACCGGCCGGGGCTGCTTTGTTTTGTCAACTTCGCGCCTAAACTTCTGCCATTATCCACGTGTCACTAAAGGGGTTCGAGGGAGAATTATTAATTTCGAGGTCACGTGAGCGGCGGGGCTACGTCGTCGTCTACTACGAGTTTATGGTTGATTTTAACACAATTAAACTCCCCATTTCGCAGCGTAGACGGGGGACCTAGACATTTCTATGTATATTACACTCTCTTATTTCAACACCTTCTTCACAATCTTTTCAACCTCCTCCCAGTCATCTGTAGGAACCCTCGTCATCTCGATATCTCCAAAGTACGATCTGATGGCCATTAACTGTTGATATGACTTCTTGTCATGGATGAACGAGACAGCCACACCAACTCTGCCGAATCTACCAGTTCTTCCGATTCTGTGCAAGTATGTGGATGGGTCTGGCTGGCCACCCTTGTCTGTTGGCATGTCGTAGTTGACCACCATGGAAACAGTTGGGATATCAATACCTCTGGACAACACATTTGTGGTGATGAGCACCTTGGAACGGCCTTCTCTAAAGTCATCAATCAATCTATCACGTTCAGATGTCTCCAAGTCAGAGTGCAAGACGGACACTTGATGACCATCGTCTTTCAATTTCTTGTAAAGAATGTTTGCTGTGGCCTTCTTAGCAACGAAAATAATAGAGGATCCAATGGTGAGTAATCCATAGAGTTCTTTCAAAACTTCGTACTTGTGCTCTTCAGAATCACAGTCCATGTACAGCTGTTTGATGGCATCCACATTCAACTCCTCATGTTTCAAAGACAATCTGTTGGCGTTTGGAACAAATTTCTCCGCATATCTCGAAACTTCATCAGGGAAAGTAGCAGAGAAAATAACAAGCTGTGTAGTCTT
Organism: Petasospora maesae; assembly: GCA_030563305.1. NCBI lineage: Eukaryota > Fungi > Ascomycota > Saccharomycetes > Phaffomycetales > Wickerhamomycetaceae > Petasospora > Petasospora maesae. The sequence goes on from JAKUBT010000001.1 coordinate 429,824, forward strand.
TGGCAAGAACTTCTTCACTCTCACACACTGATCACCAAGACCCTGTTGGTCAAGCATGTTATCAGCTTCATCCAACACAAACACTTTCACTTGACCAACGTCAACCTGTTTACGACGAAGCAAGTCAAGAAGTGTTCCAGGTGTACCAACGAGAATCTGTGCGTTCAGCTTAGCACCTTTTTCAAAAGCATTTGGAATCACCAGTTGTGTTGTGATGTTGGTGTACTTACCCATAGTCTCCACCACGTCCATTGTCTGTCTTGCTAATTCTCTAGCTGGGGCCAAACAGATGGCTTGGACGGCATTGATGGATGGATCCACTCTTGAAAGCATAGTAAGGGAAAATGCAGCGGTCTTACCAGTACCTGATTGGGACTGACCAATCATGTTTCTTGCTGGGTTTGAGAGAAGCAATGGAAGTGCCTTCTCTTGAATTTTGGATGGTTTTTGGTACTTCATGGCGTAAAGACCCTTGAGTAACTCTTCAGAGAGTCCAAGATCTTCAAAGGATTTGATGGAGTACAATGGAGAGTTTGGATCAGCCTGTAAATCGGCGAGTTTGACCTTGACTTCATATGTGGATTTGATCAAGTTTGTGTCTTGTTCCTCTTCCTTCTTCTCCTCTTTTGGTGATTCAGTCACTTCTTTTTTCTCTGGTTCCTCTTCTTTGACAGGTGGAGCCTGCTGAGGCTCGACCGCAGCACTCTTGTCAGCGGCCTCCTTTTGTGCCTGATTGATGGAGAGTGACGAAAGCAACTCTGCAGCGTCAGATGTTTCTCTAGCTTCGGACATTGTTCTGCACGGGTTCCTTCTCCTGTTTGTGGATAGCTTCCAATCCAAACTGGTGTTGTTTACGTATTTCAACAGATCAAGAGCTTCGAGATGTGCTATGTATGTTTTTTTTTCGACGCCACTAGGCGCGCAGAATTCATCCGGACACCGCGGTCAGCTTCCCGAGTTGAACATGGCTACGTATCAAGCAACAAATGAATATCACGTTGAATTTAAGTGTATCAATCCCAAGAAAGTAGTAAAAAAGAAATATCCCAATAAGTCAAAGAAAAAGAAATCCGTAACAAACATGTATAGAGGGGGTGTGTGCGTGTGTAGACCCCCTCTTATAAAAATCGAAAATGAAAAACCACTCCAAGCTTAGTCCATGATCAACAAGAACCAAGATATGATCACTTTGGAAGTGTGTGTGTGGATGAATATGTATACGATGTGAAGAGCCTCAGTTGGTGATTTTGTCTGGAGCCCAGTCAAGTCCGATTCTGTGGTAAACCTTGGCCTGCACATCTGTCCATAAGGCTGACTTCTCCTCCTTCGTCAACTTTGTAGGATTGACCTGTGGTGTTGATGAGACTGACTGAACAACATCGTTATAGATGGCTTTTCTCAACAGCGAACCTTTGCCACCACTCTTCACAACAGGTGCAGGTGGTGCGTTGATGTGTTCTTGCTTCTTAGTTCTCTTCAACTCACTGCAAGCTCTCTTGAAATCATGACGACACTGTGCCTCCACTGCCAGATTTAAGAGGAAGTTCTCAATGACATTTCTCCACTCTGGTTTGGACAATCTGTTGTTGTACATTGTCGGTAATCCACAGTCTTTGAGAATCTGTGCATGTCTTGATCTTGCAGCGTGCAGTGTGTACTTTGCCGTTTGGATACGGAATCCCATATCCAGGTTCTCCTCCTTGTAGATATCACTCTCCACCAATGTCTTGACAATGTATTGATCATCTGCATCCAGTGGCAAGTATTCAAATTTGAACCCATGAGGAGAGTATATGATTGGCAGTTGGTTGTTCCATTCTGGCAAGAGTTTCTCGATGATGAGTAAAGAACGAAGATCGTTGAGTTCCCAATCCAGTAGGGCACGTTTGGTGAACATTGGACGACCATCGATCAAAAGATTCGGATCGGCAAGGAGTTCTGGAGCATACATGTCGCCAAATCTTGATGGTAGTGCCTCTTGTAGAGTCAGCAAGGTTGGCGATGTCTTGGAGGGTGTTGTGTCGTTGTATGTTGCAGGTTGTGGTGGTTGATATGATGAGACATTTGTAAATGTGGTGCCGATGGAGTTCTGTGTGCTGAAGAGGGAGTCAACGACTGTACTTTTTGACCCAGCAGTTGATGTTGTGAATGATGAGGATGCAGTTGACACTGAGTCAATAGATGGTACTGGGCGCAGTTGAGGTAGATGTGAGATCGAATCTTGTGTGCTCGTTGTTGATGGTGCTATTGAGATATCATCATCAGTCATCACAACATCATCAACATCATCATCCACGCGTACATCTTGCTCGTGTCGTAGGAGGGACTCTTGTGAAGGAGAGGAGACGGACGAGTTGGAGGATCTGCGTCTGAGTTTACCAAATCCAAAGATGTTCTTGACCTTCTTGGAATGTTGTTCCTGTGGTGCGGCATTGGGCACCTCTGTGATTATGTCTAGCGAGTCGTTTGAGTTCGTCTTCGTGAGAGAAGAGTCTGACGTGACGCTGGAAATACTGGCAACTCTCTGCAGCGGCGATGGCCCATGCCTGAGCTTCTGTTGATGTGTGTTTGCTGCGCTTGGGAGGTTGAGCTTTCTGGCGATTTCGTCTCTGGCTCTGTTGGTGTACTCCTTGGGCGTCTGCGAGTTGGCAGCGCCGACGAAGGGAGAGACAAACATGGTGACGAGAGTATGTGAGTAGTGTGTTCAGGCCTCTCTTCGTGTGCGTGCTGTTTTGGATTCTCTGGCGGCGTGTGTGACGAGGGTTGTTGCCACAGGATATACAAGTGGTGTGGATAGCCGCCCGGGGCCTGGAAAAGGGGGAAGTGCTCTGTGGCGGTAACTGTGGGAGCTGGGCGTGTGCTGCAGGAGGGTCAGCGCGGGGGGCCGTGTATTCTTCTGCCTGTGTATAGTGTGTGTGTGTGTGGTGTTCCCTGGTGTCTTGTGTAGGGGGACTTGGTGGTTATAGCAGGTGGATGGCAGTGGGGCGGTTGCTGGAGGTGGTGCAAATCACAAGTTTAACGGAAGATTTCTCCCTCCCAAAATTCCAGTTCTCCGGTTCGAAGGTTGTGCTGCTCGATCGCGAATTCCCAATTTACGCAGCGCCGCGATCGCCAACGTATGCGCCTCTCCGGGGCCGCCTCTGGAGCTGTGCGGTCGTTGGTGGGGAGGCCTTTGCGGGTCTTCTGGTCCTGGGAGGGCGTTGTTTCTCTTTGCTTGTGAAGCTGCTTAACTTCTAATACCACCATGCAGTGAGTGTGTACTCCAGAGTTCCAGAGTCCCCCGGGCCCAGATGCTACAGGGGGCTTGCGCGGGGCCGCTCGCAGCTGTCCAGGGGGTTGTTCCGGAGCGAGAGTTGTCCCGGCGCTTGACTCTCGGATAAATACTCGTGGGGCCGCGTACGTGTATGACGCGGCGCAACAAGTTGAATGGGCTTCTCACTTCTGCCGACAACTCTCTCCAGCACTTCAGGATCAGGCGCGGGTGATGCTCTAGCACTGGCGAACAGCATGGCTGTAGACCTGTAGATATGCTGAGGGTCCCGCAACTTCATCCCTCCACCCCGGCCTTGGGCCAGACGCGAGAGGGCGAGATGATTTGGCTTGATGAAAAATGATCCTTCCGCTCCGATAGTAGACAGCACACAGGCTAAAGTGGTGACTGGGGATCTGTTGTCTGAGGGAGGTCACCATCATCGCGGGATAACAGCTAAAAGCACTCGCTGACCGCAAACTTTGAACCAGTTCTACCTGGAAGCTGGCACATAGTCCTGCAACTTCCAACTGAAAAGCTAAAACAAAGGCGACTTTGAACAGGAATTAAAACCATGCGGTCTTTGTCTCTCTCCTTTCTTATTCTGTCACGCGCCGTGAAGTTACTTTACCCCATATAAGTCCGGGGATTCGCGATTTGTTCGCGAACTCGTTTGATGAGAGACAGTGGCAGAGTCCGTCTGGTTCGCGTTTGTTTACGTTGGAAGCCGCCTCTTAGTCTTCACTCTTAACGCTTCACAACACCACAGATTTCACCATTCTCCCTACCATCGACCAAACAGAATGGCCCCAGTCAAAAAGACAGTTGTGAAGTCTCTCGTCAAACAACGTTCAGACAAAAACCTTGCCAACGACTCTACCGTCACGCTGGTACGTGTTCTTCCAGCTTTCAAAAGCCCCGGCGTGCCGCCCAAGGAACATTACTAACTACTCCAACAACAGCTAAGTACAAGCTATGCCCTTTTCATGCGTGAACTAATCTATGAAGCAACACAGCTAGCAAAGACTGATGGGTCCAAAGAGATTCTACCCAGTCACATCAAACAGGCTAAGAAGAAGCTGATGAACAAGTATCGTGGTTAAAAAGAAGGGTCTATATACAATTCTCTTCTCTGACCAAAGACTCAGAACACGTGGTTCGGTGTCTTCAGCGTATCAACCATGGAAACCGCAGCATCAGGGTCGTTTTTGTTATAGACAAACAAGCCTTGAAGTTGTGCAGTTGAAATCGGCACGTCAAGTGCCATGGCCTTGTCAACAAACTCCTTGGCCTTCTCATTCTCATTCTCATAAAATCTCAGGAACATCATCTCAATCTGATGTGCAGTGGCATTTCCAACAAGGACTCTATAGTCCACTCTTCCAGGTCTCAGAATTGCAGGGTCCAGTTTCTCGGGATGATTTGTGGTCATGAACGTTATGGTTTCCTCAGATGATGCAACACCATCAAGCGCATTCAACAGTCCACTGAATGTGACACCAGATTTGTATCCAGATGCGTCTGTCTGATCACGCATGTTGAATGCTGCGTCAATATCTTCAAGCAATAGCAAACTTCTTTCTGGAATATGATTCATCAAATGGTTTAATCTGTCGTCTGTCAAGTTGGCTTCACTCAGATTCAAGATACAAATGTTATAGTCCAATTCACCAGCCAGTGCTTGGATGAAACTCGTCTTACCACTTCCTGGAGGTCCGTATAACAGATATCCACGTCTGTATGGGATACCTCTATCGAAATACCATGATCCACTCTTAAGAAAATCTTTAACGTCATCTAAAATGTTCTCTTTAATTCCCTCATCCAAAATCACAGATCCAATAGTTCTCTTCTTCTTAGGCTGTCCAAATGGTCTCCATTCAGGTCCCCAGGATGTGTATATCACGGTTTTCCCCTCTTGTGCCTTGAGTGCCATGGTTTTGGCCTCAGTGAGTAAATCGTTGAACAGGTTTCGATCTCTGTATAGCGTGGTCAATGTAACAGTCTCAAATGGGGTACCACTTGTCATATCCAACAACTTCCCTGATCTCTCCCTCTTAATAAGCATGAAAGCACCTTTGTATCTGATTAAATGGTTTCCTGGTCCTGGAACAAGTGAAAATTTGGTAGAAACTGCACCATTATCATGTTGAATGAAATTTGTCTCGACACTCAAATGCCTTGAGCTTCTGTTCTTGTGTTGTGACATCCACTCCAAGAACCACATGTATGATTTATCCTTCGATGGAATCTCCAAATCAACCAACAATTGACGTTGGATGAATCCAGATGAACGAACAAGTCCCTGACGTGCAACAGCAAGAGCTGTTCCAAGAAGCATCAAACCACCACCAGCGGCAAAGTATGGATTTGATAACACAGCTTGCTCAAAGATGTTTGTAGCCATGCCTTTGATTCCATCCTCTGATTTTATCTTGCTAAAATCAATAGCAGGTGGTGTCGATGACCCTGGTGGAGCCGGTGTCACTGGAGGTGCTGGCTGGGGTGTTTGAATGGTTTCAGGCTCATTAGCTAGCTCAGGGACGAGGGTGTCTGCACTCCCGCCTGTCGAGCTCGAGAACCAACCCATATTAGCTTCTTTCACAGGTTAACCCAGTACAGGATGTTACGTCACGGATATTCCGGTTCTCTTGAATGTCGAGTGGGTGTCGCCTCTGCATCCAAGAAGCCCATCGAAGCTGAGGACCGAAGACGTTTGTTGAAGATGTGGCTCTACCGCTGCCATTCCTTGCGGGCAAATGGGGGCCATCGCGAATTCGAATTCTGAAGGCGCGGGGGCTGTTGTATACGTTGCTGAGATCAGGCGGAGGCACTGCTACTCCACAGGCTACAACACTTGCCCACCACACCATCACTTACCGCTGTGTTGAAAATCGGTTATCTTCATTCCGACTGGAGATCTTCCCCTCTTTCTACACCTCCATCGCATTTGAAGAAACTGAGCGGACTCCCAACAGCAGCGGCTGCATTTGAGTTCAACAGGGTACCGCGGCATTCGTGTCAGATCAATTACAGGTCCCAGGCACTACAATATACTATTTCAGGTTCATATATACATCTTTGACATACCAGAGCCTTGGCTGCCATGCTTCTTGACGACGAAAGTCGCAATGACTTCCCAGAGGAGACGTTAGGTCCAACAACCGCCAAAGCTGATCAGTCACCAGTGGCGTCAACTGATGAGGAAGACAGGATGGCCATATCACCCGAACCGAAGGACGTGTTCTTGGACGTTAGTGAGACTGACAACAGTGACGAGAACATGGAAGCAGACGATGAGGAAGATGAGGAAGACTACATTGGGTTGGAGCGCCACACCTTCAAGACTTCAAACAGGTTGATCGATGACATCGTTTCTGATCTCTTGTTCATTGAAGACCCGAATACAGAGGGAAAGTTGGCTCAAGGTATCCTTTGTCTCCCGTGCGTGAAATATTCCAAGACTCTGTCTTCTATCTCATACAATCCATACGAGCTATACATATTGGATCCCCCAGGGACAATTTTTGCTCAGACCAGTGAACATTACAAGTCTTTGGCGAACAAAGAAGATCGTATTTCAGTGACTAGGGCACTTCTTTACTCCAACGCTGAGTCTACGCTCTCCAAAATCAAAGTTTACCACGTGAGAATTGCAATCAAGCACAAAGCTGATAAGAACAAAAGTGTCTCAAAGAATGAGTTTCATTTGTGTGAGCTTTCTGATGCTGACAGGATCGACTTGACCCGTGCCACAACGTGTTTACCAAATGATCCTGAAGAGCTCAAGAGATGCACTCCTAAAGTTTTGGACTCTGCTTCTTATGTATGTGCATTGACTCAGACGGCCCTCCACATTGAGATCTCAGAGCCAGAGTTTGATCAAAACGACCTTCACAGTTACGAGCTCGGTCCTATCAAAGTGAGGTATATGAAAGCACGTGAGGCATTTCCAAGTCTCCCAGAGGAAGTACCATCTCCAGCACAGTGTCTCTTTACAATTTATCGTGCAATGAAAGGTGCTATGTTGTCGACCGAAACTTCAGAGTTGAAAACCATCAATGCATCTCACAAGTCTATTGTTTCAACCATCGATCCAAGCATTTTGCTTGACAAGCTCGACTTCACATTAGACGAAGATGAATACTATCCACCACAAATGTCAAATGCAGATGACAGATCACATTGTTTGAGAAGAGAGTCATTCATCAGAAAAATGATAGAACTCATCATGTTGGGAACAAAGGCGTATTCCGCATCAGCACCAAATCCATTCTCACAATTCAGATTCCTAACTCGCAAGGATGTAATCTTCCGTGAATTGGCTGACAACTCATCCATCTTGAACCACAAGCCAGTTAATATGGAGTCATTTATCACTTTGTCAGCTTATCCGTTCTATAGTGATGATCTCATTATCAACTGTTATCACAAAATGGTGACTTCTGATCCAGCAAATCTCCCGTTGTATTATGATGCAATCACAGAAGTCAGTCGCACTCAAAGAAACCTCAAGCTCACACATTTTGTATCTGGATTGAAGTCCTCAAACATTATTGGCATGAAAGAGGTGAGTTCTGCATTCAAGACGCTTAACATTGACCCAACGCAGGCCGATGCTGTTGACGACGACATGCTTATATCGATGTATCAGGCTGAATCACAAAGAGATGTTGACAACGACCATTTGAGGGATGCTTTGAAGATCATTGGTCAGTACAAAAAGAGCTTAAGGATACTGAGGTTTTTGAAATTTGAGCCAATGGATATTGTCAAGGCCTATGAATGTCTCGATACTGAAATTGGAGTTGAAGATGAGATCATTCAGACTGCATTCCTGATGAAAAAGTTTGATAGACCAGAAGACGAGGAGCGACTTGCCCGTGCTTTCCTCACTATTGCCATTAATCGTGAGACGCCAGCTCTTTTGAATCAGCTTGAAAGGGATTATCCAGACTGTGTTGAAAGCATGTCATATGAGGAAGCATGCTCCATTCTTGGGATGGAGAGAACTGCCAGTGAATTACAGGCCATTGAGATCTTCCAGATGCGTGAGCATAAGACACTTACCGCAAGAAAGGCATTGAGGGTTGTTGGTGATCACAAGAAGAGTTCGATGATACAGTCTTTCCTAGAGAAAGGTGTTATTGACCATAAGATGCTTCCACCTGATGAGTGGCCAGCTGGCTTGAACAACATCGGTAACACTTGTTACCTGAACTCACTACTCCAGTATTACTACTCTTTGAAACCATTCAGGGAGCATATCCTTTCGTTCAATGATGTTTATCAAGGTGAAGACATCTATAAGAGAAACATTTTACTCCGTCCTGTCGCACCACAAGAAGTGGAGCGTGGATTTCAATTTGTTTACTATTTGAGAGATCTTTTCTACCAGATGGAACACTCCAAAGAACGTCGTATCACTCCATCCGGATGTCTTCCATATCTTGCATTCTTGTCCGCATCAACTAAGGTTCACTTCGAACCTGAAGCAAGGATATTGAAGGAGGAATCTGGTCCTGGGGAAGGTGTCTCTTCTACCGAAGAAGCTGTCTCCAATGAAGGTGACTTAATTGACCTTGGTGAGGCTGATAAAGAGGCATCTGATGCTGATGGAGATGTGGCCATTGTGTCGGATCAGACTAGTGTCACCGCTCCTATTGAAGAATTCAACACAAAGCCAAAGGCGGCCCTCATATCAGAAGAAGAGATGAGTTTGGCCCTGGATGTGGGAAGACAACAAGACATCATGGAGTGTGCTCTGAATATCTTTGCTCAGGTTCGTGCTGCTACAAAACCTGAAGGCTTCGATTCTGATGATGGAGGAGACCAGATTGATTGGCTCAAGAAGACTTTCTACACCCATATTACGCAGAGAGTTTCTAGTTCCAGCGGAGAGACCAAAAATTGCAAAACTTATAGCACTGACAGTCTTGGTATCAATGTGGTTGAAGAACGTCCAAGAACTGTGTTTGATGGTTTATCCAACAACTATATGCTCCCATCCACGGCGGATAATGGACAAGTCACAACAGAGAGATTGAAGAAGCTTCCTGATATCTTACAGATCCAAGTTCAGAGAGTTGGTTACAAATCTGGTGTTGGTGCGTTCAAGTCGGAGTACCAATTCCCCTTCACTGATAAGTTGTATTTGGATCCCTTTATGGATACAGATGATCCCGAGCTCATACAGAAGCGTGAGGACGTCCGGAAGTGGAAGGCCAAGAGAGAGGGACTCATTGCTCACAGAGAGCTGCTTCTGGCTAAGAATGATCACCACGTCACCTATAAGGACGCTATGAAAACCACCAAAGAGTGGTTGCAGGAAAACAAGTTGGCCGATGAAGAAACCTTGAGTGTTCTTGAAAGACAGATTGCCAAATTTGATGAGGATCTCATGGATATCTACAACCAGATCAATCAGCTCGAGTCTAAGATTGACCATCATTTTGATTCACACAAGAAGTACGGTTACACTCTATTTGCCCTGTTCATCCACAGGGGTACAGCAGACTATGGTCACTACTTCGCTTACATCAAAGACTTGAAGAACAACGTCTACAGAAAGTACAATGACGAAGAGGTCACCGAGGTTCCGGCCTCCGAGTTCTATAACTTTGACGAGGGTAACAATGCTACCCCGTACTTTGTTTCATACGTCCGTGATGGCTGCGAGGACATGGTTGACCCTCTCTGCCGCCACATCATTGACGAGCATCCTTAAACATGCAGCATACTGGAAAACATGATGATTTAACGTTGCATTATGCATAAATTCGATAAGACTGGCCATGGATTAGATGTGTGTAGTATTTGTCGATGTCTAGATAGAGAGCAAACCGTGATCTCGAGACGCTCTGTGGCCCTGAACCAGGGTGGTCACGTGCCACGCCCAGTGGAGACTTATTCAGCGTATCAGCTTTGGAGTCTGGATAAGTGGTCATTGGCTGTTCAACTTGATATAATGGATATTTTACAAGTCTCTCAGTATATTGAGACACTCAATTGCATCAAAAGACCCCTAAAGTGCACAATTGGTGGCCATATCGGCGCCTGCGATGTTGTCATGCAAACAAGCTCCCTCCACCGCCTTCCGCGAACGCCCAAAATTTGTGAAATGGCGGAAACATCCCGAAAGACCAACAAGATCAAGATCACCCACAGCCCCCTGAACCCGGCCAATTCACAGCGCTTTCCAGTCTGCAAGGCACCAGCTCGTCCCCTGACCACCTGCTTCACCAGTGCTTCCGGCAACCCCTCGACACGTGACTCTAGCCGCTGCGTATCGACCCCACACGCTGCCAGCCCGCACCCCTTCGACACGCTACAAGGGTTATCACTGATCAGGTATCAAATTTCTGAACATCAAGCGCATCTCAGGAAACCCAAAAGAAGCCAACTCACCGCTCTTCTGCTGGCCACGAAGACAATTCTGGGATAATTTTCCATTGTTTCGCTTCTTCCACCTCCTCTACCATCCATCCAGGCTGCTTCGCCGCCGAAAATACACACATACACAACACAACACATCCCACACATACATACACACTATTGAACAATGTCCGGTCTTCAACGTCGAAGAGTAAGACAGGTCTCTGAGAACACAACAAATGGGGGATTCTCGCAAGATGACAAGCCAATGATTGGATTTGATCCAGAAGACACCGCTATGAAGGTGGAGGACTCGAAGGAGCCAGCTCTCACCCTCATGGAAGAGGTCTTGCTCATGGGTATCAAGGACAAAGAGGGATACCTTTCCTTCTGGAACGACAACATCTCTTATGCCCTCCGTGGATGCATCTTGCTCGAGCTCGCATTCAGGGGGAAAATCGCTGTTGTCAATGATCCATCAAGAAGAAGATTTGAAATCAGTGAGAGATTGATTCAAGTCATCGATGACAGAAAGACTGGTGAAGTTTTGTTGGATGAAACGCTCAACTTGATGAAGAACGACGAAAGTAACTTGAGTATTGGTAACTGGATTGATCTGCTCAGTGGTGAAACATGGAATTTGTTGAAGATCAACTATCAATTGAAACAAGTTCGTGAAAGACTTGCCAAAGGTCTTGTCGATAAGGGAATCTTGAGAACCGAACGTAAGAACTTCCTGATCTTTGACATGCCAACCCATCCATTGGCAGATGCAAACTCCAAAGACGCAATTGTTAGAAGAATTCTGAGTCTTTTGTCTACAAGAACAATCCAGATGCCAACAAATGACAAGTTCCCAGATTCTACAAGATTCAAATACTTGCGTTCCATCTCCCTCGTTGCAGGATCATACGCAGCCAATGTCTTGGAAAACGTTTTGGCAACATTGGGATACGATCAGCGTGATAGAGCATTTGCCAGAGCCGATGAGTTGCTCTCGCAATTCTCTCAATTCCCATTCCAACCAGCTGCTGGATCCTTGGGTATTGGTATCAACTTGGCCAATGAGGTCAATGAAGAACTCGAGCGTAACCCTGGATTTGAGTTACAGCTAGAAGTTGTCGCTGGTGTTCTCTCTGTCTTCTCCAAGATGGATTCAATCTTGTGATTCTGATACATATGAGCATCCCTACGTCTTCCTGCTTGATGTTTGTATGCCTCTTCTATTGCCTTGAAATTTTGAAATTGCTTTATGTTTGTCTTACTTATACCTATAACCGTAGATGCAGTATCAACGTCTGTCTTCTTGAGACCTGAGGTACTGACTCTCTTCGTAGCATTCGACATGATTTGGAGATTGCTCAAGGGCTTCAAGACCACCAGCTGCATCAACAAACGTCTTGAGTAAACACAAGCTTGCGTCACGATGTTTGTCTCCAAGTGACTCCCAGAACATCCCACCACCAAGCCCATTGGCCAAGATGTACTTTGTCTTCTCCTTAACTGAATCAACATTGTCATAACTGACAAACACACGTGTAGTTGGAGAATAGCAATAAGCCACAACAGCCATCTCGTCGTAGTTCTCCTTGGAGCCAGGCAAGGGCAACTTGTTGTAGTTGATGACCTCATCTTTGGCCTCTGGAGGAACACCTGTGAATGGCATACCATACCCAGATGTGTGCGCAAATGGTCTCCCGTAAAAAGCCATACCAAGGGATATCTTCACCGGGTCCACGTGAGCCTCTTCGATCATGTACTTGATGGCATCATCTGCACACAGTTCATCGGGTCTTCTCTTGTACAAGTTGCAGTGGTATCCCGCTTTATCCGACCATGAGCCTGCAAAGTCATAGGTCATCATGTTCCAGAAGCTCAAGTAGCGGTCCATCTCCTTGATGTTGAACAACTCGAGTTTGTCCTTGAACGCGGGGCACGCCATGGTCAACAAGAGAGAGTCGTGTTCGAGTCCCCTCGAGGCTTCAATGCTCCTCAACTCTCTTCGAAGTCCCTTTATCAAGTCCAAGTACTGGTTTGCCTCCCTCGTGTCCTCAGGGTATTCCCAATCGAGATCAATCCCGTCAAATCCATACTCGAGCATGAGTTTCGTGACGGATTCGATGAACCTGAAGACTCCCGTGGCAGTGCTCATGCCCTTCTTGAAGTTCTCTCTGTTGGACCACCCACCGATGGACATGGACACCTTGACAAGCCTGTCGTTGCACTTGATCTCGAAGAAGCGGGCCAACAACCCCTTGAGGTGTCTGTTGCGGAGGAACAGCGATGGGAAGGGCTTCTCCACGTCTGCCCAGCGGTCGCCCAACTGCACCTCGCCGTTGTCTGCGATGTTGAAGAAGGCATAGAAGATGTGAGTGGTGTACTCAAAGGGGACCTCCTGGGGTGGATGGTGGGCATAGATGGACCAGTTGCTGTAGTAGAGGCAGCTCCTCACGCCCTTTTGTTGGTAGTGGACGGGCTCGTCGGCCGGTGCTGCTGATCCCAAGAGCTGTTTGATGGTGTTGAATGTCATTCCGGAGGATGCAGAGGCGGTGCTTCTTACATCTCTAATATCAAAATGCAGAGAGGCCAACTTCCTCTCTTAAATAGTCACCAAAGTGCAAATTGCGCAGTGCCTCGTCCCCGATGTTTCTGCTGGGCTTTGTGGCAGGCGCAGTTCATCGAGCACCGGGTCCGGCCCTCCGGATTTCCCACCCAAAGGCACACCCAAACACCGTGTCAACGAAACCACACACATAAATTCAGATATCTCCACCACCACCGTAGCTGAGAACTATTGGACCCACTTTCCTGGTGAGTCCAACCATTATAGATCTCGTAAAAGTAGTGGCTAGCCCTGAAAATGGCTGCTTACTTGCGGGTAAATCTCCTAAAATTGGCCTATTTTGAGTTGACAGCTCATTTTATTCAACCTTACTCCATTTTCTGAAGAAACCAGTAACTTTCCAAGTTTTCAAAACTGCTCTAGAGTACTCAAAAACCACTTAATCTGAAAATTTGGATGATTTTGTATCGATATTCATTGAGAAATCCTTACTGAAGAGCCTGTGGTTGGCAAGGAGCCGGCAATCGCACTACTTCTTCTGCAAGTCACCTAGGCCCCTTCTAGTGCGCGACGTGCGAACTTGGCTGGCACGCAGTCGTAGGCTCTGGGCGTATAACAAAGCTCATTTTTGGCACTTTCAACCCCGACAACAGTTACCCAGAACAGTACAACAGATTAGTTAACTCCACAAAAATACATAAACCACCAGTGTACACGATGCTCTCGATACCGCTCACGAGCCAGGCCAGGCCAGCAGTAGTAGTAACACCTGTACCGGTGAATTCGCGCTTTTGGGAGATTGCCTGGAGGGAAAGGAAATCCACCAGGCCTCGACGTCGGCTACCCCCCCGATCAACGTCCCCAACGCTAACAACCACAACAAAGCCGGCCGTCAGCGATAGCATCAAGGACACCAGACAGGAAAGTCACTGCAGCCATGGAGGAGAAGCGCAAGAGACCAGTGATCTCGGACGACGAGGAAGACGCGGAGATTGCCCTTCCCGACGTTGATGTTGATGTCGATGCCTCAGCCGTTGATGATCAACAACCCTCTGAAGAGAAGGAACCCCTTGCTGAAGAACAGGTAGAAGAAGAAGAGGCCGAAGACGAGGACGGTGGAATGGATGATCTTTTCGGGGACGATGATGACGAAGAAGAGGAAACCACCGCTATTGATGGAAGACCTGCAGATGACGATGGCATCGTACACGACAGTGAAGATGATGAAGATGACGATATCAATGGTGACCAATTCCTCGTACAAACAGAGGAGACAAAACGAGAAGTACGCATCGGAGAACTGGATGTGGTCCGTCATCCACCTAAATTTGACCAGAAGGGAGGAGATATCTACACTGCCAAGATTCCAAGGTTTATTCAAGTGAATCCATCGAGATTTGATGGTACCCATTATTTAAAGGAACTTGAACAGCTTTTGAAAACTAACGTTCCAAAGGGAGAACTGGAGTTGAAGAGATTACAAGACGAGAACACAATCAGATGGAGATTCACCAAACAGTCAAATGAATCTTTGAAAGAGGAGTCGAACGCTCAAATCATCGAGTGGGAGGATGGTTCTTTCTCCATGAAGTTGGGTGATGAATACTTTGATGTGTTGGAGAGTAAGCTTGACGACACATTCTTAGTAACATGTGATGATGGTATCAGTGAGGAAGACACTTCGCCGGTGGTGTACGTTGCAGATGGCTCTGTGAAGAAGACGATGAAGTTTGTACCAACTTCCACCAACTCCAAGATTCATAAGAAACTCACAACTGCAATCCGTTCAAGACAACAGACAAAATCAACGACACAGAGTGTGTTCGTGGAAGAGGACCCGTCATTGGTGGCCAAGAGATTGGAAAAGGAGCAGGATGACAGATTACGTGAGAAGAGAAGACAACAGCTCAAATTGGAGAAAGACCAGGAGAGATTGGGAAGTGCCGGGCCAGGAGCCACGAGGGAGAGATCTCAAAGAGAGCCATATGCCAGAGCTGTTGATGAATATGAACAGGACGACTTCATCGATGATGACGAGGATGATGACGATGAGGTGATGGAGGATGTGGATGAAGACGATGATGAAGATGAGGATGAGGATGAAGAGGATGAGGACGATCTTGCCGCAGAGAGACTGAGAAGAGTGAAAGAGGAAGGAGCTGCAAAGTACCAAGAGAGTGAAACTGACGAGACACAAGCGAGAAAGAAACGCAGAGTGATTGAGGACGATGAAGATGACGAAGAGTGATGCATGAGGGGGGGGGGGGGGGGGGGATTGTCGTTTGTCCACTTGCTGAGGACAATGAAGTGTACAATACATATGGAGCTAGCAGCCCAGATAAAATAAAAAAAGAAGTATTGCACTATCCCATGTAATGGCTAAGCAGTAGGTACATAGTATATAGGGCAAAGGGACCCCCCAGACCGTAGCGTGTTGGGACCGTTGACCCCCCGGCTCAAGTGGTGTACGGGTGTGCTGTAAACATTCTGGAAGGTGAGCGCGCCCGCGGGTCAAGAATTGTACACACAACTTGCCAGCTCAGCTACTACAACTACTACAACCACTAAGGGAGCACAGAAGCACCAGCAAGAACACACAATGTCTTGGCAGGCGTACACAGACAACCTCGTCGCGACGGGAAAGATCGACAGAGCAGCACTCTACTCGCGTGCCGGCGACTCGCAGTGGGCCCAATCCCAGAACTGTGTGCTCGCAGCGCAAGAGATTGCAGAGATTGCCGCAGGATTCGACAACCAGAGTGGGCTCCAGACCAAGGGATTGCACGTGCAGTCCCAGAAGTACTTCCTTCTCCGTGCTGACCAGCGCTCCATCTACGGCAAGCAGGGCGAGGAGGGCGTCATCGCCGTGAGAACCACCCAGGCCATCATCGTTGCCCACTACCCTCCAGGCGTGCAGGCAGGAGAGGCCGCCACCATTGTGGAGAAGCTGGCCGACTACTTGATCTCCGTTGGGTACTGAGGCGTGCCAGAGCAGCACCCCTCCCGTGTGCTGGCAACCCCGCTGGTATGAGTATAATAATCTATGGATCTTTCAACGAGCCTTTCTGGGACCCTATTTTTGGGGTTCTGCAGCCGTAGGAATTTGTGCGATCTGGAGAATGGGACCAGGGAGGGACACACACAATGCCAGCGCAAACGGCCATCCAGGGCACACGAGCAGAGGCTGAAGCCCACCAATGACGTCCCTCATAAAAGTGGTGTGTACTGCTAACACTATACCAAGACGCTGGTTGGGTCTGTCTTGTCACTGATGTCTTACCTCTCGTGCTGGTGCTGGTGCTGGTGAACGGGTCTGTTGACTCCAAGCTAGAAAAACAGGGGAAGCGCACAGGCCACCACAGCCCCACCACCCACCACCCACCACACTCCTCCAAAAGACCAGGATCAAGCACCACACAGCAATGGGCCTGACGTTCGACAAGTTCCTGCTCTTCGGAGACTCCATCACAGAGTTCGCATATGGCCAGCTCCCACCAACCGCCACGGAGCCACTCTTCACCTTTGGCGCCGCCATGTCCAACGCGTACACCAGACGCCTGGACGTGGTGCAGAGGGGCTTCTCAGGTTACAACTCCTCCTGGGCTGCTAAGATCCTGCCTAAGATCATCGAGAACGAGCACAGCGCCACAGGGAAAGGCTCCAAGATCCTGATCTCCACCGTGTTCTTCGGCACCAACGACGCGGCCCTGGGCGGTGCACAGATGGTGGAACTCGACAAGTTCCTCACCAACACCGAGGGGCTCATCGATATCTTTGAGGCCAATGGCATCAAGACGGTGATCATTGGGCCCGGAAAGCACGACAGCGACCAATGGAACACGCTCAAGCCCCAAGACGTTGCTGCCGGGATCATCCGAACTAACGAGAACAACAAACGTTACTCTGAAGCGTTGAAGGCATTGGCTCAGAAGCGTAACGTGGCATTTGTCGACCTGTACTCCGCATTTGAAGAGTATGAGGGCGACTGGAAGGAACTACTCATTGATGGAATCCACTTCACCGGTGCTGGTTATACTCTGATGTTCAACGAGGTCTTGAAGACGATAAGAGAGGTCTATCCTGATTTGGCACCGGAGAACGTTCCTTACAAGCTTCCATACTGGAGAGACTATCCAGCGGATGACTTTGAAGTAGTCTTGGAGAAGGAACTAGAATAATTATATTTAATTTTCAGATAGATAGTCCTATAGTATATAGCCATGTATAGCGAAATTTTATTTGATTGAGTACTCGGCATACCCAGCTCTCAAACAGATCTCGCTGTAGTAAGGAGTTGGAATCAGCCATCAGCACTCGTAGATGAGGTAGGTACTAGAATCAATTCAAAGATCCTTTCCCTTTCTGTAAGCAAGAGCAGCTGGGTAAACAAGAACATTGTCAAAGTCCCAGATTCCCTCCTTAGCGTAGATGTCCTGCTTCAAGATATCAATGACCTCCTCTTTGGAATCGGCCACAATGGTGAGCACGGAACCGGCAAAGTTAGGCTTTGCTCCCTCCTTGAGCACCTCGTTGAAGATAGCACCTGCACTGGTGATCTTACCAGACTCAACGCTGGCTGGAATGGCAGCAAGGTGCTGCGCTCTGGCACCAGATCTGTCCTGATGGCCATCGGTGTTAGTCATATACGTCCTTCAAGAGATGTTCTTTAGATAGCGACTCACTGCACCAGGCTTGTCGTACACAACTGCGAGCCACTCAACCATCTTTGTCTGTTTCACTGCGTTGAACAATACACGGGTAGGAAGCATCAACGGGGACGACGCTCAGACAATGGTTGTGTCGGGGGACCGAGAAGGAGCTGTTCGCCCGCCACAGTTCCTTGCCGCTCACGACGCAATTTAGTCCGCCCTGATAAGCAGTCACGTGATATCCAGGGTTGATCTTCATCGTCTTCCCTCTCAGTACTGAAACTACTTCATCACTCAAAATTAGAAACATTAACACACCAAACAATATAAACAGGATTTTAATATAACATAAATCATACCCTCAAGCTCAAAGCTTCAGATTCTTCCACGGACATCCGGTTGAACAGGCAGGCGAACGTCTTCATCCAGATCGATACCATCCATTGATCGTTGGATCAGATAACGTAAGGAGTTGTACCAGATGTTGTGACGTTGTCGTGTTGGACAAGTGATCTTAATCGAGCGACCTTGAGAATGCACGATGATGCTCTTGTGGTATAGCCCCGCAGGCAGTGGGTTGTTATCTTCAACTGATTCAACACCGATGATTGCAGCAGCTCTGGTCTTGTGTGAAGATGGGTCACCCAGCACAGGGTTGGTGCTGGACCAGTACAAAGTCAGAGTGTATGGATGAATCCAGAAGTATCTCTCATGTCTGCTCTCAGAAATAGAGCTCAATGGTCCCAAACGACGGTAGTACTTGAACAAGTACTCACCAATCACAGTCTGTGTCAATGCTGGAATGATGTTAGGCTCAGACAGTGAAGCATTGGTCATCAGAGATAGTCCACCATCAACGGACATGTCACGACCAATTGGAGCTGCAGCAGAACTAGATCTCGATGGTCCTCTTGAAGTTGCCCTAGAAATGCGTGATTGTTGATCGTACTCATTAAGTGCAGCAGCGGCAGCAGACTGGGCAAGGTTCTTGCGTGAATTGGAAGTGGACAGTGACGTTAAAGTGTCATGTCTTGCAAGTCCAATTGATGTAGGGTGATCACCAGTGGTCATGTGGAAGCCTCTCTTCTTGGCCTGTGCTTGCAACTCATCATTTGTAACCCGGTCCAGGTTGAAAGTCTCCGACTTGGTCAGTTTGTTGTAATAAGTGGCAGGAAGAACAACAACATTGTTTGGATCTGGGATTCTCGACACATTAGTAGGAACAAATGCGTCTTCTGGAATGAGCAGCATGTCGTGCGTTTTGGCCCAATGGTCAACATCTTCAGCAGAGTATCCAAGTATTCCGGAATCATCGATAGATTTTGATTGAGGTTCAAGTTCACGATTAGCATGAGCCTTTGCTCTCAAATCTTCCAGCTCTTCTTGCGAGACTGTAACCAGACCATACTCCATAGCTTTTTGGACGACATCAGACTTTGAGAGCAATGGTTCTTGTGTGGACTGTGTCTTCAATAGCTGATATTCAGACTTTGGAACGGCAACAAGGCCGAACTCGTCACTCTTTGAAATGATTTCATCTTTGGTGATTGGGGAGCTCGAATGAGGCATTGCAACTGGAACAGGCAATGGGACAGCAGAAAGTGATTCAGTCTTTGCCTTTTTCAGCTTCTCCAACTCAGACGGTTGAATTGAAACAAGCCCAAGATCATCAAGTCGAGACAACAGCTCAGACTCGCTCAGATTCTTGGCTTTCAACTCGTCAAAGTCAGCAGCAGGAAGTACGACCAGTCCCATGGTGGCAGCATTGGCAGATAGCTCATCCGATGTTGGCACCTTGCTCTTCTCCTCCAGCAACTCAGCTTTTCTTAACAAGTCGTTGTGCTCTTCTGAAGAGATCACAGAGAGGTCTTGAGAAGTGAGAGTCTGCTTCATTGACTCCATGTCATTAGCAAGAGAAGCCTTCGACTTCAACTCCTCCAGATCTGTTGCTGCCACAACAGCAAATCCATGACCTTCAACCAACTTGATAATATGTGACTGGTCGTTGAGAAGTGCGGCCTTACTGTGCAATTCTTCAAGTTCAACTTGTGGCACAACAGATAACCCAGAAGCAGCGGCCTTATTCACAAGGTCACTCTGAGTTAGAGCCTTTGGCTTTCTCAGATTGTCCAGTTCTTGGGAAGAGACAACAGACATTCCAATGGCAGAGGCACCGGCAAGCAACTTAGCATGTGTCATATTCTTGCTTTCCGTAGCTGAAGTTTTGAGCTGCTCATGTTCATCGGCTTCTAAGGTCACAAGACCAAGATCATGAGCTTTCTGCGAAATCTCGTCCTTGGACAAATCAATTGGCTTAGACTTTTCAACCAGATCAGCAAACTCATCTGATCCAAGCACTTTGACATTCAGTTTTTCGCCAAGTGCAAAAATGTTCTCGTTGGTCACAAGATCTTCCGGACGCACCTTCGTCATTGCATTCTTCTCAACCTCCTTCAATTCAAGTTCAGTGAATGTGAAAAGACCAATCTTCGAAGAAAGCTCTTTCAACTTCTCCTCCTCCGGATGATCCACAGATACGAAATCAGCGTCACTTAAAACCTTCAAGCCCAGTGTTCCAGCCCTCTCTTTAAGGTCACTGACAGTGAGATCACGTTTCAAATCATCGTAATCATTTTGATCCAGAACAACCAGACCCAATCCTGCAGCATGGGAGACAATATTATCTCTAGTGAGAGACTGATCCTCAACTTCCGGAACATCACTCAATACGACTGTCCGATCATGTCCAGAATCAGAATCGTCATCTATCTCATCACCTTCGTCATCAGCAGCAATGCTAGCAGAATCATTCAAGAGCTCTGGTGCATTAATTGAGCTTGTATCATCTGACGCGACAGGAATCAACTTGAAGCCACGAATGGATGCCTGTAGTCTGAGTTCATCAACCGTGAGGCCAGTAGAATCCACAGCGTGGATAGTGGATGCATTGGACGGTTGGCGAGATAAAGCATCAGTGAAGTCGCTCTCGTTGAATGCAGATGAAAGAGTTGAAGTAGAAGCATGGTGAGTAAGTGTCAGAGGATTCTGTAATGGCGTAGCCTGTTCAGTCACATCAGGAGCTGCAGCTGAAGCAGGGGCAACATAATCAGAAGATATCAATTTCATGCCGTATGTCTTCTGTGCATAAGCCTGGAGATCTTCGAGTGTCATAGTCTCTCTCTGCTTCGATTTCAAAAGAGTTTTGTACTCATCAAGAGGAAGAACGGACAAGCTGAAATCCCTAGCCTTCTGATAGATGTCAGACTTTGTGATGACATGCTCTTTTTGGTGTTCAAGCAGATGTTTGTATTCATCAGCAGCAACCGGGACAAAACCAAGTGACTTAGCAGACTCAAACACTTTTGCCTTACGTGACTCCTTCTCGGCACTGCGAGAACCGTTCTCAAAGTAATCCTTCGTTGCAGCAAACTTGCTTGGAGGTGTGGTTGGGAGAGGCAATGACTTCTCAGAGGCCTCATCAAAACGGCCTCGAAGCTCGTCAAGTTCTGCTTTTGGAATGAGAACATGGCCAATCTTTTGGGCCTTTGACTCCAAGTCCTTCTTGGTCACTCTTTGAAGTGACTCGTACTCCTTCTTTCCAATCAAGACACATCCGATGGTGGCAGCATGACGCTCAAGAGTTCCTTTGTCCGGTTGTTCAGCAGTAGCCTGAAGTAATTCATAGTCACCACGATCAACAACGACCATGCCAAGCTCAGAAGCACGCTTGGAGATGTGGTCAGCAGATGTGAATTTCTCATAGGCATCCTTATCCAAAGCAATGATGTCATGTTTCTTACAATACTCAAGAACTTCCTCTCGTGTTGGATCAGAAGAGATGGCGTCAAACTCGGAACGAGGAACTGCAACATAACCAAGCTCATTGAGGCGACCAGAAACATCAGATACACCGAGTGAGTCAACATTCTTGAGCTTTTTGTGGTCCTCCTTGGAAATTAAAACATGGCCCAAATCTCCAGCATATGACTCAAGCTTTTGAAGGGAAGGCTTCACGAGGTTTTGGTGCTCTTCTGGAGTGATCAACACAAGACTCTGCTCCTTGGCAAGGTCCTCAACACCCTTATGAGAGAGCTCAACAAGTTCAGAGTACTTCTTCTTATCAACCAGAGCCATTCCTAACAGCTCTGCCTTAGTAGTCAAAGACGAAAGAGAAGGGTTCTCTAGTTGAGACTTCATTCCCTCAAGCTCAGACTTGCTAACACAAACAAGACCACGGCTGATACAAATCTTCTCAAGACTTTCAGCAGATGGATTCTTCAAGGCATCAAGATCCGCAGGTGACAGCATGATAAGACCTTCCTCATTAGCAAGGTCAGTAGCATTTCTTCCACTCTTGGCCCTGAGATCGCTGAGTGTATCATTTGAGATCACCGAAGAGTCATGTGCAGCAGCATACTTCTCAACATGATCCTTGGAAGGTTTGACGAGACTTTCATGGTCAGCAACAGAAAGTGCAATAAGCCCGGATTCACGAGCCAAATCATGAATATCTTTCTCACTCTTGACCTTGAGATCCTCGTATTCAGTCTTTGGAAGCAACTTCAGATTCTCAGAGGCTGCATATTTGCCGAGGGTCTCACGACTTGGATTCTGCAGCTTCTGATGGTCGTCATATGAGAGAACAACCATTCTGGCCTCATCAGCAAGGTCATCAAGCGTCTTAGATGCGTTGAGCTTGAGTTCTGCATATGTCTCCTTTGGAACAAGAACGTGATCGTGCTTCTCAGCAAGTTCAGATATAGTGCTCTTAGATGGAGATTTCAGTGATTGGTGCTGAGAGTTCGTCAATGTAACAAGACCCAAAGCAGTTGCCTGCTTCAAGAGAGATTCCTTTGGGAGAACACGCTCCTTTTTCAAATCAGCTTCCTTTTCATTGAGTGATGCGGTCAAGTCCTCAATGTAAAGCTCCTTCTTAGAAAGATCATCCTTGTGAATTGATAGTTCTGACTCGAGTTCACCAAGACGGTCCGTCAGTTCAAGGCTGTTCTGAGTGAGACGCTGTAGCTCCACATGTTCAATAGCATCATAGCCCATCTTCTTCGCCTTCGAAATCAGATCATCTAATGGAGGATTCTCAACAAGGGACACCAGTTTGTCGTGCTCCACCTTCTTTACCACAATAGAGTCTTTGGCATGGGCCAGATCTTCAGCTGTTCTTGAAGCATCAGAGCGGAGAAAATTCAGTTCTGTGGTTGGAAGAAGACTGTGATTCTTAGAAGCAGATAACTTGAGCAAGTGTTCCAATGTTGGATTGTCTGCCTTCTCAAGAAGTTCACGATGTTCTGCCTCCTCAATTACAACCAGATTGCTGGCAGTAGCAAGATCATAGACAGTACGGTTGGCCTTTTCAAGGAGCGCAACATGGGAGGATTTTGGAAGAAGTATGAGGCCTTGGTTGGATGCACTTTCCGACAAATAATCTTTTGAAGGATGCTCAATCTGTTCGTTGAGCTCAGTAAACCTCTGCTGATGTTCTTCAATCTGTTTGTTGGAATCAGTGAGACTCTTCTGATGATCCTCAATCTGTTGTTGGGCAATCGTGACCGATGCTTTGTGCTGATCACATTCAGCTTCGAGTCCAGCAAGGCGAGATCTGAGATCCTTGATCACCAGTTCAAGTGCATCTTTATCAGACGAAGCAGAGTTCAAGGCCCCAGTCAACTGCGACTCAAGTAGTGCAGCCTTCGACTTCATCAAATTCATCTCATCTTCGTGAACCTTGACATCGACAGCCTTGTGGCCATGCATACCAGCTTTCTCTTTAATATAATCAAGCGACGGTTCTGCAAGTGCCTTGTCATGAAGTTCTTTGGTGTTAACCAACTCAGCTTTCAAGTTTTCAACAGACTTAGCCAGCTCAGAGAGAGTATTTTGATACGTGGATTCTTCAACAGCAGTGTAACCAAGCAGTTTGGCCTTTGTCTTGATATACTCCACGGATGGGTTCTCAATCTGGCTCTGCAAACCCTGAACTTTCTCAGTGTGATCTGTACGAAGTCCAGAAATGGAAGAAGCATGATCCTGAACAGCCTTCTCCTTCTCAGAGTGGAGAGACTCAAGCTGAGTCTTGAGTTGATCGTTTCGTGTCTGATGCTCAGCAACAAGGGATTTAAGATTTGCAACTTGATCCAAAAGTGATGCGTGATCATTCAATGACAAAACCTTGAAGTTCTTCGCAGAAGCCTTCTCATGGATAAATTCATCTGACGGAGAGTCGATGTGTTGCTGCAACTGAAGAATCTTGGCCTGAAGACCTTCGAAATCAGAGGAAGGAATCAAAACCAGACTTTTCTTAGAGGCGCACTCCTCGATGTACCCTTGGGAGGGACTGGCAATCTGATCCTGGAGTTTTTTGATGACTTCGTCTTTCTTCTTGGACTCAGATAAAACAGCTCCCAGTTTATCATTGAGTTCTTGAGCCTCCCGTTGGTAATTGGCCTCTGCAACCTCACGTGCAGCTTCCGTCTCAGTCAAAAGCACAATTTTTTGCTTACTGTGAGACAAGCTGGCAAATAGCTGTTCTTTCTCGTCGATTGGCAAAATGGCAAGCCCTTTAGCTGTAGCATGGGCATTGAGATCTTCGTCAGAGAGCATGCTCTTGAAACCATTTTCCTCATTTGGAAGTGCAACGACACCAAATCCGGCGGCAGCAGTCATAACATTCTCATCACTGGTCAGGTTTTGATACTCATCAGCTGGAATCATAACCAAGTTGTGCTCTTCAGCATAACGAGTAGCATCTTCATCAGTGATAGTTTTGAGCTCACTTGACAATGGGGCTTGATAGTCAACAGTTGATTCAAATTCAGACCCGGAGTCATCCATGAGGTCTTTGGAAGCCTCTGAAATGATAGAGGCTGGACGAGCCGGCTTCTTGCTTGGGGATGAAGCAATTGACGTGGAATCACCTTCATACTGTTCCCACTCATCATCATCAAAAGAGGCCAGAGATTCATCATAGATTAAAGTTGAGCTTCGGTTGTCATTTCCAACCATATGAATGCTCTTAGAGATTGCATTGGTGAGACCTTTCTTCTTGAGCACCGGGCTGCCTTTCTTTGTCGAGGAAAGATGAGTGCTCTGCTTTGACGAAAGTTCTCCCTGGCGCAACTTCAAAATTTGCGCCCTCAACTTGGCAATTGTTTGGTGCGCAGTTTGCAGAGACGCATTCAAAGTTTCTGTATGAAGAACATCGTTGGAAAGAGGGATGGTCTTAACTGGAGACATGGGCGGTTCTTGTAACTCAGCATCAGAGTCGGAGTCCTCATCCGGTCTCAAAATTGGTATCATTTGGAGTTCAGCCGGTTTGGCCTTTTGCTTGGAGGCCTCAAGTAGCTTCCTCAGATCATCAATCTCATCATTGAGTCTGGTGTTCTCATCATTCAGATCGTCAACATGGTTCTTGAGATCTTGAATTTCGTTGGTAGATGATAGTTTCTTAGATGAGAAATCCCTTTCAAGGGAGACCTTGTTTAAGTTGATTTCTTCCAACTCAGTTCTGATATTATGAGAGACTTCAGCCTGCTTGGTGAGTTCCTTTTGTAATTTCTGATAAGAGTCTTTGGTGGTTCCAAGCTCCTGTGTCAGGCTCTGCAGCTTCATCTCCAGCTCCCAATTTGTGTCCTTGTATTTTTCCTCAGCCTGAACGGTGTCATTGAGCTTACTCATCAAAGAAGCATTTGCAGACTGTATTTTGGAGAATTTCTCTTCAATAGTCTTGAGTTTTTGAGATTTGGCTTGATTTTCGGCCTGCAATCTTCTGCATTCCTGTAACAAGTTCTCACTCAGACCAACAACGAAGTCCATATCTTTGCCTGTGCCCTTTGCCGGTGATGCAAGAGACTTTCCACTGTCAAGAGCTGGAAGTGATACTCTCTTGTCCTTCCGAGACAGAATATTGGAGAAAGATTTCTTTTCAGTGGGAACGGCGTGCGTGGAGTTTGGGCTGGTTGGCTGAGCAGGAGAGTGGTCATTGTCGCGTCTCAATGTGTTGGTGCGCTTCGGTGTGCTGAAGGTCGACTCTGAGAGTCTTTTCTGAATGTCCGACAGTTGGGACTTCAGGTTGTGGTCCTGAGGCGCCATGATGGGAGTTATGTAGCTGAAGCGCCTGGTGTTAGTAGATCTGAGATATGAAGGAAGCACTGTTGATGCAGGGGGAATGTGTCTCACAAGACTGGTTCGCGTGCACAAGAGCGGGGCAGTCGTAGTAGCTAGTGGAGAGAGCACAGAGGAGAGCACAGAGGAGATAACTTACCGTCCCTGGGCCCTGAGGTAAGCTTGTTTGTAGGCGGTGCCAATGTGGGTGCTGGTAAGGGGGGCAGCGAGATCAAATGGTGTGAGCTTTGTTTGTTTTGGTTTGTTTTTCGACGGCGGCGCCAACTTTGGCCTGGGCGCGATCGTTGATTGTTGAAGGACGATAGATGTCAAGCGTCAACAGGCCTTCTCTCTTCGAGCTAGTTAGATGTCTCTACACAACTCAATGCCGCCTGAAGGCTTGAAGCGAGCTTTTGTGCATTCAATATCAACGTTTACTTCTTCTCGCGATCTTCTTTCTTTACCTGCTTTCTCGTGCTAGTCAAATACGCGGTCACACCTTCTCCCTCATAATCGTTACCCAATGATTTGGAAACAACAAAACCCCCTCCATTATTAAGGGCCTCACTGAGATTAGAGGCACCACGTCTGAGATAGCCGCTGTGTAGCACATTCATCAGGTTTTCTTTATTCTTCTCTAGTGTCTCCGGCACGTATGAATACAACTTTTCCAGAGTTGACTCGTCAGCGTCCTCAACAAGCTTTTGGAAATCGATTGCGTCCACGAAGTCGTTCAAGTCATAGACAGGTCTATCTTAACGGACTGTTAGTACTAGTTTGATGAGGTGTGTTCATAGTTGAGTCGTTCATAGCATTTTCGTGGGAAAATCTGTACTTACAGCGATGCTGACTGAGTTGTCTCCTCTTTCGTGGCCTCGGAGGCGGCATCTGGTACCTCCACATCCTTGGCCTCTTCCTCTACCTCCTCCTCTTCTTCAACGAAAAGCTTTTGGATCTTTTCGTTCAGTTCGATGTCCTTTTTGCTCAATTCGCTAGGGTCGTCCTCGTTCTCATTGGTTTCCTGCATCCAGAAGAGGTGTCTTGCACCTGACGAAAGGAACTCGAGAGCGAAAACTCTTCCTGTTTTGCATTCCTTGACATGACTCCATGTAGCATCTCCAGGGATGACAAGGAAGTACTCCTTTTCCATATTTACCACATTGTCCCTTGGTGACCACTCAAACGAGAAGAAGGACTCGTCTTCCTCAGAAGGTCCGATAGAGATGGTTCCCTGGTGTTGCTCAGGCGTGGCAGTCTTGCTTTGTGGATCGTACACGACTTTTCCGGCTCTGAACCTAATAGTGGACATTGTGAGATTGATGTATGGTATGCGCGTCTTCGCAGTGAAGAGTGCCTCAAATCAGATAAACCATGGGTGAGTTCGCCACTCGGATTTGACGTTGAAGTACGATCAATCGGGGTTGCGGCGTGCGCCTACCGAATTTCGCGATTTTGTGCTGGCCTTACCAAATAAATTTTGTGAAACACCGTTCCCCAAGACTCCCAGCGCTTGTGGTTCAGCGGTAGAATACATGGTTCCCATTCATGAGACTCCGGTTCGACTCCGGGCTGGCGCATAATTCTTTTTCCAGGATGAATACACTTCAAAAGGACAATAGACACACCATATTAGTAAACTTTTGTAGCAATTGCATTTGTATACAGCCAGAGGATTTACAGGGTTCGCTTTATGCGTTGCAAGCTAGTAAGATCACGTACACCAACAAAGCTAGTATTTGTTACACAGCTACATCACTGTTACGGATTGGAAATAAATAGTAAGGTGAAGGCCATTGGGCAAGTCCACCAATAAATAGGACGTATGGAATAAATAGAATAATTAGGGTAGATAAACCTGTGAGTTAGTCGAAAATACTTCTCTTTGGCTCTCTTCTTGGACCTAGGGCGTCAATGTTAAGGCTGGACCCCGGCTCACGATTGAATGTGGATCCCCTTCTGATCGTTTGAATAAGCTCTGCATCCCTGAATTCAGACTTTGGTGGTTGGGCGAAAAGTACTTCGTAGACATCTGAGCTTTCCTTGATGCGGTCCAGGTATTGAATGTTTTCCTCCACAATAATGTTATCATCCGTTGGATGAATGAACTGACCGAAAAACGAGCGTTCGTTGGTTTTGGTATAGTAGTGGTCAAATGCAATGAGACCCAGGGTGGCAAAGATTATTCCACCAACTGCCAGGTACTTGGGGTTGTCAGTGAGCTTCTCCTCAGGAGAGAGGTCATCTTCATGGTGGCCACCATGGGAGTTCTGGCTGACTGCAGAGAGGGAAAAGGCTCTGCTCGTAGCTCTGGTGACCGTGAGGGACTTGAATCCCCGTGCAGCGCTGCTTCTGAGCATCTTCAATCACTGGCCGACGAGTGTGGTGGTGATAATGAGCGGTGTGGTGGTGGTCCAATCCACGTGTGGGGTTTAAAGCAAAAGTCGCGTGTGAAATGTGAAATGTGGAATCGACCTGGCCGGGCCACGCCTGGAGTTAAGCAGGAACCGGAGCTCATGGTGATCCGCAAAGTTTTGCGACTTTGCTATCCCACTACCGCAGGCAAGCAGAGAGCACGAAACAGTTGTGCTAAAGCCAGCAAGAACAACACACCCTGACACGGGTACACATCTGAAGCACTGATCTCTGAAGATGAGATGTGGTCTATCAGCGGCTTGGCTGCTCTGTCCAGTCATCCTTATCGCATCGGACTTCCTCCTCACAAAGAACGCAAAGGCTGCCCCACATCACATCACCACCACCAACAAACTCGTCTCACAAGCCACTAAAAAGAGGCTTTCCCACCACAGGACACCTCCAAAAACCATAGATCTCCCCACAGAGTGACTGAACAGGCCTGATCTGGTCAGACGCGTGGCTTATGAAACACACGCGCTTTGTCCAAGTTATGGGGAAACACGGGATCTCACGGCCTCTACCACCGCTGCATACTGCTTTACGAATTTTGATGAAACCCTCTTTTATTACAATACGACTTCCATATGCAAATGAATTGAGTGGGAAAACCCCGCTTCGATCATGAGCTGCATACACTTCATGACAGCATCGAGCTCTCTCTGTTTTACGACTTACGATTTCATTTCAGAATTTATCCATCGATACACACTGCTACATCAATCCATATCAATCGTTACGAGTTGATGAACTGTAGTCTCCCAGATTTGAATGTTGAAATACATTTAATGCTCAAAAGATCAAAATGGAAGACGAGATTGTCCTTTCTCAGCAGGCCTGAATTTCTTCCCACTCTTCTTCGAAGTGGTAGGAACAGGGGATGCCCTTTTGATAGATCCACTAGAGCGTGATGTTGCCCTCTCTTTCAACATAGCCTCGGCATATGAAAGGGGCTTCGATGAAAACTTCTTGAGATCGGATGATAAGCTGTCAGCACCGTTGAGTTGTTCAGACATTTCAATCGCAAGGTGGAAGTCATCATGTTCCACTATATCAGAAACTTGATTCCCACACCTCACACATTTGAAAGTTCCATCATCCTGTTGCTCATACATGACCATCTCCTCCTTCTCAGGTTTCTTTGCATCCTTCCTAGGTACTGCTGAGGATCTGGATACGTTATCTTCCAAGTTTTTAAATGCCGACGACGCATCGCCTTTCTTCACAAATCCCATAATACTCGTAGAGAGCCCATCCATGATTTCAAAATTGCTAATAGTCATACTAAGATTGATGAGAGGATAGAAGTTCCCGAATTGTGCCTCACATGCTTTCAACAGGTTAACCCCATATTTGAAAAATGTTTCTTCCATCTCCTCCATTGGTACAATTGGCAATGAGCTTTGTTTTGAGTGATGCTCCGCTCCAGCTCTCCCTGACTTAAAATGGATCGAGATAGTTTTGGCCCTTGTTTTGTAAGTGTTCTCATGATCTGTCTCAATGAGTCTTTGGAACAAATCAGCTGCAAACACCTTTATCCACTCTGTTGCATCAGCCAAACTTGCTCCTGAGTTCCCTCTGAGGTTCTTGTTTGAATTCATAGACTTCAAGATGATTCTGTCCGATATCGGTGCAGCATATTCGCCTCTCACCATGTGGTATAACTTCTCCGCCAATGGCTTGTCCTCCAAATAGTCTTCTAGCTCATGGAGATCGTAGTTCTCCCTTATGTACTTCATTGAATCGGACATCGGCGGTGAAAGTTTCTGCTTGATATAGTCACCTGTCTTACCACCCATGGACCAAAAGTCTGTGAAGTCAAAGTTGCTCAAAAAGTTGTTTAGTGACGAGTTTCGTACGATTGTCTGATTATCTGGTTTCTTGAATCCTGATGCTAATTTAGCAACAGTCTTCACTCTTGCGACTCCACATGACGTGGTATACCCAAGCTGCTTCTCAATGGATTTTCTGAGATCATGTGTGATACCAGAGGCCATAAGGATCAAGAGGTCATCCCAATCACGGATTAGCGGTTGGTCCTCTTCTTCATCTTCAGAGGCAATGACAACACCGGGGACATCAATTTTGATATGATTGGGTACAGGAGGGAGAAATTCATGCTTTTCCATGGCCTCAACTTTATCAAGGAATCCAGGGATCAATTCTTCAAGCCCCACAAGTACTCTTCTCCCCAAATCCATGAAACTTTCATCAACACTCGCCTTCTCCACAAGATCACATCCTTCCTTGAAGATCTTCATGATCTTTCTTGATTCTCTTCGGTAGGGATCCAGACTGACCTTGTGGTCGACCGGGCTGGGGAGTTCCTTGTCTTCATCTCTGTATCTCCAAAAATTCTGACCCTTTTTGAAGGTAGCAGTGTGGGCAGGGACCAGCTTATCACACTTCAGCTTAGCGGACTCCAAGTTGTCCATCCTGGAGATTCCAAAATCACGAGCAGCATAGCTCACTGCAATGAGAGTGGACCATTGGACACAGACCACGGGATCGTCTCTAGAGAGTCCCAGACGTATTTGCTCGACCTGGGCGAAGAAGGCATTGACATCGATGTGTGCGATGACAGCCAGTGGCGATAAGTAGGATCGCTGCGGGCTGGATAGGGCGAGGAGGTCTCGTACTTTGAACTTTGAGGAATCTGCTGTGGACTCCAGCACTGTTGCAGTGACCATAACAGATTCTTTAACAGGTGGACAGCGGAATAGTTCCTGAAGAGTGCTAAGTGGACAACATGAGTTGTACGTGATGTGTGCCCTAAAGTTGCGCGTGCGTAGGTGCGTAGTGCGTAGGCTTTGTTTTGTTTACGTAACCACCCGCACACCAAGAATTATAGATCCAGGGCGGGCGCGCTCGAAAAATTTTCGGATCCCCACCTCTCCTCTTCTCTTCACCTCATGGGCACTGAGCAGAACAAAGCGGGAGGCAGGAGGGTTCTGAGGAGTATATGGAGGGCTGATTGAGATAATGATCACAAGCGGTTGCCGGTTTACACGGCTGGCGACCGTACCCAGCTGAGGACAGCTAAGTAAGTCATTTTCCCAAAGCACAGCTGTGCCGTTGAGAGGGAGGAGGCGAGAGAGGGACCAGTCTCATCTGATGACAATTTGTCGCCCCAAACAGATATCGTAATTTCATGATCGATTCGATTCAAGCCAAACACTGAAAATTCTGACCATGAGACTGGCCTTCATATGGATCTCTTGTCCTTTTCCTCCTTCGATGTTGTATAAACACGAAACAAAAGTGCTAACATGAGTGCCTTTAGAGTGAAGATTATCTCAATCACTGGTTGTTAGTTCACCCGTATGTAAAGGAGTTTGACAGACTTGCTTATGATGAACGAAACTTTCCATGCTAATCATGAACATTGATGATTACAAACAAGCCTATTTTATAGTTTCTGAGGCGAGCTCTGTCTCTTGTCCTCTTGATGCACGTGATTGGAGAAGAAAATTATTGAACACTGTAGCTGATGCTCGCTATCTCGCTTGATCGTTGTAAGCAACTACATACTCGTAGACAATTGAAAATTCCACAGCTCTAAGCAGCACACAAGCTCGAACAGCGTCCCATAAGAAATGCTCAGAAGCAGGAGACCACAGACGCCAGGCGCTGTTGAGAAGCGTATTGGTGAGAAGAGTGCAGAGCTTCAAAGGCTTGAACAGGAGGCGGCAGAGCTTGCGCAGGATCTCCAGGAAATGGCGGGCTCAGAAACCCCCATCGACGCAGAGGGCATTGTCAAGAGGCACATCAAAGGGCTCAAGGAGTTCAACGAGCTCAAGGACGTGGCATTGAGTCTTATCGGCTTGATTGCGGACCAGCGCCAGATCAGGGTGGGCGACGTGATGGAGGAGATGGGAGTAGTTGTCGATGGAGACTCGTGAGCTCAGCGCCTCGCCACACGCAACGAGAGAATTGACGCGTACATGGGTGCCACACGCTATGAACTATGAACATGGCTATGCTAATGAATTGACGAACATAATTAAAAGCGAGTGTGAGTCGTAGGCTTAGCTCCAGGGGCCTGCTGCCTGCCGTACTGTGTGGCGCGCGGGCGGAGTCGGAGAAGCTAGAAACCATTCCATCAACAATCCCCAGAGACCGGACCCAGCCCCCATTCCTGCCCCTCCTGTAAACAACCTGCTACCAGGACAACCAGATACAGCGGCAGTGGAGGCGGCAATGCAGTTGCTCAGGCGAAGTGACAGCAAGGCGAAGTCGAAGTCGAAGTCCAAGTCCAAGGGCGGGGCAAAGGGAGAGGAGACACCGCCAGCAACGTCTACGCCCAAGCGCCGCAAGAGCGTCACAACAGCGTCCGAGACCAGGGCAAGAAGACTCTCGAACAGGCCAATGTCAACAAGCTCCACGCCGGGGGCATACAACTCCAGGAACTCGCTGGACATTGGGAGCGTCACAGAGCCGCTGCCGTTGGCGTCGAGACAGACCTCCCCGACAAGGCGTCTCCCAGGGTTCCACAAGAAGACACACATCACCCCGGACATCAACCCTGTGCGGTCTCGCCAGCGTCTCTTCGGCAAGCGGGAGAGCAACTCCTCCAACGACGAGGAAGGCGCAGAGTCTCGTGAAGGCGCTGTGCAATCCCCCAGCCACCTCCCGGGAGAGAAGGTTCTGCTCTACCTTCCTGGCGGTGAGGACGACGTTCCCTTTGTCAACATCCCAATGAGGGAAGGAACAGCAGACTCACTACACTCTGCCAGTGGCTCCACTACCACGAGAAAACAATCCCGACAAGCTATTAATGAGAGTGACATCCTGAACGATGACAAGGAGAAGGAGAAGGCAGCCGCAGACCCCAACCGCTCGGGCATACTCTCTTCATTTATGTCTGCGGCTCACTCTGCGGCCACACATATCGGCTCCATCACAGGGACCAGCAAATATCCAGACGTTACATCAAGATCCACAGACTTATCAAATGGCAACGCCGAAGAGCAAGAAGCTGGCGGGAGCTTCATCCAACACTTGGACTCGTTGTTGTCTTTCAATAACGGGAAGAAGAGCACTGCTGTCACACCACAGTCACCGGAGGCACCTAACGAAGAGGATGACATTCAGGACAATGTGTCACAGGTATCCAGGACGAATGCACATGATGTGAAATTTGAACCGTTGAGAAAGACTCTTGTCAGCACAATGGGCAAAGGTGAGCTCACATTAGAAGACTTGGGGTTTGCTGACATTTCTACAACTGCTAGCATCAATGGCAACACACCAGTGCAGATCGAAGTCCGTCCACCTACTCCAAAAGCTTCAGACCCTGTCAAGGACATCTCATCCCCTACTCTCCTATCCAATTCCAACTCAACCCCAATGAGTCCGAAGCTTGAGGCGGAGAATGGCCGGGGTGCTGTTTTGAAACCCATTGTGACACATGGAAACTCACTTGAAAAGATTAAGACAGCAGATCCACAAACTCTCAGGGACCATTCCAGGTCGCTGTCTCCTCCTCCGCCGCTGAAGAGAACGCTTTCGCCAACTCCGTTGAAGCCAGTTGAGTCCATCAAGAGGTCTGCAATGAAAAGAAGTCAAAGCGCTCACAATGACAACTATTCTCTCAATGCCGATATGATCTCATATCAGCCCCCATTCAATCAAATCTCAACAGTGGAACTGAAGAATGTCACATTTGCCAGTGCAAAGAGAAACACAGACTTCCATTCAGTATTCAAGAAGATCCCCAAATCCGAGAGATTGATCGATGATTACAGTTGTGCTTTGCAACGTGAGATCATGGTTCAAGGGCGTATGTTGATCAATGACAGAATTTTGGTACAGGGAAGAATGTACATCTCAGAAAGGCATATCTCTTTCAAGTCAAACATTTTGGGTTGGGTTACAACACTGAACATTCCAATTCAAGAGATTGTTCAATTGGAGAAGAAATCGACCGCTGGATTATTCCCCAATGCAATTGTCATTCAGACTTTGCATCAAAAATACATATTTGCCAGTTTGCTTGCAAGGGACACCACTTTTGATCTGATCACCAACATCTGGAACCAACTTGTGAGAGGTTCATTGGGTACCGATGATGAAGAGGCTAGCGATTCAAGGGGAAGAAGTTTGTCATTCTCGAGCCAGAAGCTGTCTGATCTGGATAGACTAGATGATGATGATGATGATGATGATGAAGATGATGAGTACGACTATGATGACACAGATTCAGACCTTGATGTCCGAGACGGCGACTCTGATACACTTGGAGATGAGCAGATGCCAAAATTGACCAAGCATGCACCAACAGAACCTGACCACCAAGAGACTTCTGGTGAGGTAAAAATCACCGAGCAGACTATTCAGGCACCCTTGCCAAATGTTTACCGCTTACTGTTTGGGAAAGATCCAACGTTTATGTCCGAATTGATCGCAAAGCAGAAGAACAAGAACATCTCTCCAATACCATCTTTTGAGAAACCAGAGGGGATACCAACAAGATATTATCAATTCACAAAACCATTGGGTGGACCAGTTGGACCAAAGGAAACAACTTGTCTCGTTACAGAGACACTTGACCATCTTGACTTTGAGAAGTACATTCGATGTACTCAGACCACCAAAACACCAGATGTTCCATCAGGCAGCTCTTTCTCTGTTGTCACTTACATTTATCTCTCTTGGGGCCCCAAGAACTCCACCAGAGTGACAGTTTACACATACATGAACTGGACAGGAAAGAGTTGGATTCGTACAGCTATTGATAGGGGGTCAATTGAAGGTCAAAAAGATTCGATTGCGATCATGATTGATGAGCTTCGGTCAAAGCTCTCAAGTGCCCCAGCTCCAACTCCTGGCGATTCTGACGAAACTGTCTCCAACTTACCACTGATCGGTCCAAAGACACATGCTCCGTCTAACTTCACACCAACTGTACCTGCTCCAGAGGCCATTCTAACTGAGGATATCATCAAGGCGCCATTGGGAACCGTGTACTCACTATGCTTTGACCCAGCGTACCTGAATCAGGTTCTGAATGCCCAGAAGATGATTGATATCTCCACCATTCCACCATTTCCAGAAACAGGAGAGAGGAAGAGAACATACACCTACACAAAGCCGCTGAATGCTCCAATTGGACCCAAAAGCACCAAATGTAACGTCACTGACACCATTGAACATTTTGACTTGGAATCCTACATTCAAGTTACGAGAACAATCAGCACACCTGACGTTCCATCTGGCGGATCCTTCCACATTTCTAGTAACTATTGGTTGTCTTGGGCAGAAGGAAATTCGACTAGGATTGTTATGAGCACCGGTGTGGTTTGGAAAGGTAAGAGTTGGATCAAAGGCGCCATTGAGAGGGGAAGTTTGGATGGTCAGAAGGAGAGTAACAACATCATGTTGTCTGAGTTGAAGGACATGGTGAGTAAGGATGGTTCTGTAACGAGAAAGGGCACACGCAAGAGAGGCAAGAGCACAAAGGTGTCTACTGAGAATGAGGTCGATGACGGTGCAACAAAGCTGTTGAACGAGCTCTCTTCCCAAAGTACAGGCTATGACCTCGGAAAGTTCTTTGGTTTGTCCGCTTTGAGAGACAGCCCGCTAAATCTGGCAGTTGGCCTATTTATTCTGGCATTCCTCATGTGGGTGGCAGTGAAGGGTCTCTATCTGGGGAGCTCTGACTCTACACAAGCCTTCTCCAGAGGTGTTGGAAGAGCCGTCATTGATGGTAGGGAGTACATTGTGTTTCCAGCACCATCTGAGGCTTTCAAAAACGAGGACTTGAGGTTGGAACAGGAGTATGAGATTTGGAAATGGATTGAGACTCGAACTCAGAAAAAAGCCATCACAGTGGATGATGGGAAGTTTGTGGACAAGGACAAGGAAAGAGAGGTGTTCAATACAGTGATGAAGAAGCACAAGGAACAGAACCTACGGGAAATGCTCAAGATTGCAGAGTCTCACTTGGAGGGTCTCGTTAACGAGTTGGACGAGAGCCATGATGATGCATGAACAATTTCACATATTATAAGGTGACGCTAATAGATGATTGTTTTCAATTCAACGACATTCCTGTATCCAGTAGAGCTTAGACATACTTGGTGCATTGGTATGATCCAAGATTCGTCGTATTTCGTAATCATCGTTAGTGTTACAGCTTCGAGGGCCTGGTACGTACCACACACATCGAGGCTCCCGCGGGCGTCCCTGCTTGTAGCTTGAAGCTGTGTGCGGAAAAAAAATAAAAAGAGCCCATCAGACTGCGCAGGCCTCTCCACTCAACTCGTTGAAGAGCCCCGGAAGAGCACACAGAGATGGCAAGATCAAACAGAGAGATCCTTACCGGTGGTAAGAAGTATGCAAACAACAAATCCAAGAAGCATTTGGTGGAGGAAGTTGTGTTTGACAAGAGTCAACGAGAGTGAGTTGATTTTGCACCTGTACGGTGGCACATACAAGACGAGAGACCGACAAATATTAACCACGAACCAAGGGAGTACTTGACAGGATTCCATAAGAGAAAAGTGGAGCGTCAGAAAAAGGCTCAAGAATTCCACAAGGAGCAAGAAAGACTCGCCAAGATCGAAGAGAGAAAGCAGATCAAGCTAGAGAAGGAGAAAGAGATGCTCGAACAGATGGAGAAGTACAAAGAGCAGATGAAAATCATGTCTAGCGGGTATGATTCAGATGATTCCAAGGATGAGGGGCAAGATGACGTGGATTCTGATAGTGAGTCCGAAGAGTGGGAGGGGATCAAAGACGAAGACGACGAAGATGAACCAAAGGGCATCTTGAAGAAGAAAGAAGTTTATGGAGATGAAGGTACAGAGGTCACGATAGAGGAGTTACCGAACAACATTGAGGAAATCGCAAAGATGAATTATGTCAACCTTAAGAAGTCCAAGAGAGTTCTCGAAGAGAGTATAGACAGAGCACAGAAGTATGCTGTCATCGCTGGAGCAGAGAAGCCTAAGCAAAAAAAGAAGAAGTTCAGATACTTGAGTAAAAATGAGAGAAAGCAGAATAACAGAAAGGCAATCACAAACAAAAGAAGGGGAAATAAAAAGGAGTGATTATTGTTTCTCGAAGAATATTTACCTTTTAAAATAGTTGCATTGGATGGTAAACTGTTTGCTTCTTTCATGGGAATCTGAGCTGCCTAGTACAAAACATCGACGATGATACAATATCCCACCACAGCATAACCTACAGTCGTTCCTCAGGCCACATAATCGAATGCTGATGTTCTATATCATGGGGAAGTCGATATACGACGTAGAATATAGTAGTTTATAATATGCAACAACCTTATTTTCAACCAGCTGCTATATCGACATTTGTGCATTACCCCCACTGTTGTACCCTTGATCCTCTATACTTTTGGATGGATACTGATCGAACTTTTAGTTTGTAACTCCACAATTTTATTTCTGTGAACTTTGCATCTCGACATCCTTAGTGCCTGTCATGCTGATATAGTCGACTTCCAACTTGATGAACACCCAGACCCATCTCCTTAAAATTTCCAACACCTCCAATGCAAACCAACCTGCCTCAGTGTTGAACAGTGACGTTAAGGCGATATACCAAACCGAAGCGTCTGGCTGTGGAGCTGGTAAGAACTTCGTGACCCAGGTATATCTTCCAAATAGATCGAAAGCAATAGCGATGTAGTAAAACTGTCTGATTTCGTATTGCAGCTTGATTCTCAGCCAGTCACGGGACGAGTTTTGATGTTGGTGACCAAATTTCAAAAGATTGAGGTTCCAGTCGTTATTTATATCCCACCAGAATGAATATGTTGAATTGAAAAGGGCAAACATCACCCATAGTGCTGTGAATCCCTCCCTTTGACGCATCAGTAAGCCTGTCACAAGAAGTGGAATATTTGAAGAATATTTGGCAAAGTTCCACAGGTGCATGACGTCACCAGTGACTCTCCATTCATAGAAGCACTGAGAAAGGCGAATGAAATTGGGAATGGAACCCACCAATGTATCCAGAAGAACCTGTTCGCCGCATCCCCTGTTGAGTTTGGATCCTGACGATTTTGGAAGACACGTTTCGAAATTCCACAAGTGACAGCTGTAAATGGCTACATCCACAAGAACTTTCGAGCAGGAGGTCAAAGTATCACTCAAGATGATATCGTTTGTTCTGATGTCCCGGTTGATACCTCCTTTGAGCACTCGTGAGAGAGAGGTTGCCATTCGGGAGCCACTTGGAGAGGCAATGTGATGAACTGCCCAGATGAGTACGAGCAGTGGGACGAGATCCCATGACGAGAGCCCTTCATAAGATGCATCATGGAACAGTTTGTACGGCAGGAATGTAGCAATGAAAGCAATGGTCAGGTTCAGGCACTTGATTTCGTGTGCCGCTGCAAGGTTCGTTTGATGGTCGAGCTTGAACAGCAGTGTGAGGTTGATGTTCTTCGAGGCGCAAATTCTGAGTGTCAGAAGCCACAGCCAACACCCGAGAGCTAGCAGCGCCAGGATTCTGAAGGGCAGTGGCAACAGCTCATCCATCCCCATGGTAACTTGCTGTTTTTGCCGTTGTTACGCGTGGTTTGCTGATGCGCTTCTGTTGCTGGGATATGTTTACCCCTTGCACCCTTGTCTCTTTTTTCGAACGACAACTGCACCTCTTCACCAACACACTAAGGGGCTAGGGGCTAGGCAACTACAGAGTCGAGCTCTAGGAGCAAAGTGGAAATTTGTTTCGAATAAAAAAGAGCAACATTCAGATTAACTAGATAGGGGGTGTCGTAAGAAGAGGAGGAAGAATAACAATATGTTCTTAAGTGGGGGTGGGTGGGCGAGCCACGAACACAGCTTCAAGCTTCAACGATCCTCAGCCCACTCGTTCTCTCTTTTGATGGCAGCCTCCTCCTCTGGGGAAAAGTCATTGACAATGTTGAAGGTTCTGCGAATCTCCTCTGGTGACTTTCCTCTAATCATCTCAGCAACAACCTTGCACCCGGCATCTAGCAATGGTCTCATGTTGAGGTAGTTGGCCGCTAGAATGATCTCGTAGAGCATCTCTTGGTCGACACGGAGGAACTCACGGTCCCAGTCGTCAACAGGGGCACTCTTTCTGGTGTCATCGTCCTCGTCGTCCGGGAAGTTGGTGTCCTTGTGGTGCTCAGCCCACTCAAGGACCTTCTTGAGCACACCTGCACGCACGTTGGGCACAGGCACTTCGAAGTCGTCGTCGTCCGCGCCCAAGTCGGAAAGCATGTTCTTGATGAGCACGGAGCGCTCGGCAACCTTGCGCTCAACGGTGAAGGACTCTCCATCAGCAGACTTGATGATAATGGTGGACATGGCAATGGCTTTTCCTGGGCTTGTCGCTGTTCGTGTAGCTGTAATGGTGTGTGCCAGAGGCGTGTGGAGAAGAGAAAGAAGAGGTTGTTCCAGTGGCGCTTTTGTAAGCGAGCGCGAACGCCAGTTTCTGTTCAGACCAGATAATAACCACGCACCAAGTCACGATCAGTTATGTGCTTCATACAGACAGGTTCTACGCGGATACGGAGGGAATAATCAGATAAAGGCCCGTTCTCTGTTTCAGGCATCTCAGCCAAAGTTCGAATACACAGATGCACTCAGCTCGTCAAGCTCTGCGACGCGGTCCATCGCGCCAACAAACTCCGAGCCAGGCTGCTTGAACCCATGGGCAAGCTTGGTTGTGGAGGCCAGCACAGCAGCCAGCTTCAGCTTATTTGCGCTCTTTCCAGAAGCTTCCTCCACATTGTGCACAACGAGTCCAAGCGCAGTGTTCACAAGTGATTGTAGAACGATATGGGATGAGCTGGAGCTCACGTACTCGTGTGTCTCATCAACAAGCACACGTAGATTGCCCGGCTCTTTCAATAGCGTGGCAAGCGTCTCCTCGTCGAGAGTCTGTTGAATGACAAAATTCTCCAAATTGCGGGGTGGGAGAACAAAATCTGCCAATGGCATATCCTTCTCAATCATCATCTGCGTCTTTTGTAAAAGCATGGCGAACTCCTGTACATCCAATTCATATCTCGGGGTGATCTCCTCAAACACTTCCTCAACAGCCCCCCTGACACGCTCACGAATCTGGATCCAGCCACGATTCAACAACCACCAACTGAAGCTGAGGTAAGCTTGCTCATTAACATAATCACCATATTCCACGTCCTCTGTCCCTTGATGGAACCCGTGCTTCTTAGAGGCAATCTTCAAAGCATCTTCCAAGTACTCGCGTCTAGCAAGAACGTTGAGCTGTAATCTTGTGAATAGAACAAGCGATGCAGCACTATAGATCAACGTCAGCAGTCTTGTCAAACTGAGAATCTTCAGCTCTGCCCATAGTTCATTCTTACTCTTTCTTTGACTGCCAGCCAATATGGTAGATGCATCAACGTCATTGGTAACGCTAGAGATATCACTGAATGTACTTCCCGCAACACCTTCTCCGCCTTTCTTCTCCAAACGTCTCTGTTGTAAAGCCTGTGTGATCTCTTCAACTTTCAGGCTTTCAAACACTGCACTATTCAGTACAGGACAGAGTGAGTATATTGTGTAAAGAGCATCCTTTTGTGTCTGCTCAAATCTGCGACGAATCTGCTCTCGTTGGAACCTCTCCTCACTGAGTCGTAACTGATACTCTTGGAACTTCTTCTGTACATAACCAAGGGCAAAGTAAATCAAGGCAATAACACCAGTGCTGACAACAAAGCGTCTTCTATTACGACGAAGAAATTGACGAATGCCAACAAACATGACCAGGCTTAAAATGATGGGTCCGTGATGAGCAAATCTTCTGTTGTGCTGACAAGCAGAATACAGTATCCAGCAATCAAGGTGTGTTGTTCAACAAGCAATCAATGTGATACGGCTATGGAGTCAGATGAGTTAAGTTCAAAGATGGATATCTGTATGAGGTGTGTGCCCTGAGCGGAGTAAACTTGTGTGGATGACACCGAAGTTGAGTGAGAAGCCAGTAGTGTTGAGGGGGGCAAAGCTGTGACATTTAGCTCATCATCGGCAACGCGTAAGTTCTTTGAGCTAGAATCCCAGTCGCGGACGTCGATGATCACGTGCGCGCACTTGCACGTGATGCGATGGTCGCCGGTTCATAAGCGCCTAGGTATACAAGTACTTATCCAAACTCAAATTCATTCATTAATCATTTCAACGGTTTAATTACCTTTTGGAAACACGGTCCTTATTACCGGACTTCTTTTCCTTCGCCTTTAGCTTCTCCTTGAGCTTATTTTTGATTGATGCTGCAACGTCTTCCGTTCCATGAGACTTTTTCTGACCCTCCTCTCCATCGTTTTTATCCTTTTGTTTGTCCTCGTCATCAAATTTTATATGTTTTCCTTTGAAATTCTCTTGAGAAATGGCGGGTTGGTTACCCAGTACGCTGTTGATGAACCTCTTTGCAACTGCAGTGTCAACTTGTACTTCCTTGTCACCTTTGCCCTGAGCAACGTTCTTTGCACGGTTCATATAGCTCTTGACTCTTTCCAAGTCCTTCATGATTGGGTGCGTAGCTGTATTCACACCTTGAGATTTCAAGTAGGCAAAACATAGAGATACAAGAATATACGCATACCCGTTGGAGACGGAAAGCTGTTCCTGAGGGTCCGATAACTCATTCAGTCGGTCCTCGAAGGACTTAGATATGAGCTCCTTCACATCGGGGCTCAGATTCTTGACAGACCCGCTGAGGGATGCGATGTACTGATTTATGATGTCTGTGCTCTCCATGTCAGATAATAATGATTGATAGTGCTCCAGGGCCTTGGAACAGGCTTGACATCGAAAGTAAGCTAGCAGTCTACTAGGTACTTTAAAAATTTCGCGCCATCCTGATCCCTCACTGCGCGGCGGATCCTGCAGCCGCCACATCGGCACTTCGTCT
This sequence comes from Petasospora maesae, assembly GCA_030563305.1. Taxonomy (NCBI): domain Eukaryota; kingdom Fungi; phylum Ascomycota; class Saccharomycetes; order Phaffomycetales; family Wickerhamomycetaceae; genus Petasospora; species Petasospora maesae. The sequence continues at coordinate 472,065 of JAKUBT010000001.1, forward strand.
GTCCAGAGACCGAGCAGCAGGTGGTCTCTCTCCCAAAGCATTCTAGCTCTTTCTGGCCATGTTAAGCACGATCATGGCATATTACCAACCATGGTGGCAAGCGGAAGCCCCTTATAGGCGCCACCTGCCACCGGCTCGCTGAACCCGTACTACGTAGCCCCGTATTATACCTGTCCTGTGCGCGCAGCTGCTGGGAAGTGGCCATATCACCAGCTGCATTTCCGTCTCGACAACACAGGCGTTCCCTCTCCAACACCACAAAGCACCCCCAACCGACCCGCCCAGCCCGCCTAGACAAGCGCACAGCACACTAAAGGCTATATCACCCGCCAGAATGGACGACACAAGTGACCGCGGCGAGGGGACCAGCAGCACCGTCCTGCAGGATATCGAGAAGAAGGACATTGCCGCCATGGACGATGTCACAGAGATTGAGCTCATGCAGAAGGCACTCTCTTCCAACTACAAAAACCTCGCAAAGGAGTTTTCAAGAAACCGTCTCTCGCGTGTCGATGCTTACATCTCTAAGATAGAGGAAGTACAGCAGCAGCTGAAGAGGAACAAACAACTCTATGAGGCCGCCGTGGAACAAGGGATCCCACAGATTAATGAGACATCGGCCACAGAGCGCTCCACAACACAACCCATGAAAAGCAGCAAAAGAAAGAGAAACGACTCCAAGACGTCTACACCTGACCAGCGGTCAAGCTCACCGCCCCCAGCAAGACCGGCATCCCCTCCGTTGGAGCCTGTTCCGGTGTTCACCGACTCCTTCGAGGAGATTCTCAAGCCGTACAGGGACAACCTCCACGCCATCAAGCGCAAGTACCACATCCAGTCACAGTTGATCGAATCACAAACGGACCGAAATGCAGGGATTGCATGGAGACAAAGTATTCGTGACAGACAAGAAGCACGTGAGAAGCAGAGGCTCAAAACGGCAAAACAGTTGTATGATCTTGAGATGGACTATCAAAACGTGAAAGTGAACGAGAAGATCAACGCCCAAGAAGACACATACAGGGCCTCTGTGCGTAAAGTTGGCGAGAAAAAGGCCAAGTCAGATTTGGCAATCATTGGAGATGAACTCAAACATTCAGCAGAAGCCTTTCAATCGACTGTTGTCACTGATGGACATGCCATGTTCCAACAGGGGACGCCCCTCACTGCAGCATCGGATCTGGATATCGATAGAGACTTGATGCTCATACGCTCGGGGAACCCAGCTTCTGTACGCGTTGAAAGAGTGGAAGCCAACTATCTTTACATGGAGCAGCCATTGAAAAAGCAAAGCTTTGGACCAACCACAATGACCGATCTTGTCAATGACGAGATTGAGATGAATGGGGTTGCCGGGTTCCACTACCACATGCCGCCACCACCACCAGATCCGACGGTGGTGTACCAAGCTTCCTACGGTGTTTACCAGGGCTACCCACCTCCACCTCCGCCTCCCCAGGGAACACCCCTATATGGGCAACCTATGATGCAACAGAATCCGGGCTACCCTATTCCCCCTCCGCCACAAGGCCCTATCCCACAGAATGGCCTGCCGCTACCTCCTACAGGGTCCTTCAGGAACTGAGCATGCACGGGGTCCCTGATATCATCAGATCATACCGTTGTGCGTTTTATTGGTAATAACACAGGGCTCACTGCTGACTGCTGAGTCCTGACTACCCAAACGTCGAAGTCCAAACCCCCAAACATCTATATGTACGCGCCACACGAAACAAAAGAAAACGCTGTAACCATAACCCCTCGTAACTCTGTAACCCCCTTGATGGGTTGAATGGTGAGTTTCTGGTTTCTGCCCGATCCCCGAGCTCCGCGAATTTGCGAATTCTCTCAACTGCTGAAGCGGGTGGTGGCGATAGAGGCGCTCTCCATCACCGATTGGATTCACAACTTCGCTTCACAACACTGACAACACAAACAGGACTGCTGGAGGCGTTAGGCATTCAAAAGACATGGACATTGACACATTTATGGCAGTCACAGGCTGTGACGACGCACAGGTCGCACAGAACTTTGTTGAAATGGCGGGCGGCGACCCCGATACCGCCATCTCGCTCTACTACGAGCACGGGCCCTCAGTGGCGAACAACAACACACGCGGCAACAACGACACCTTTAACGATGACACCGCATTTGCCCAGAGACTTCAGGAGCAGTCATACCAGGAGCCTCGTGCTCCAGACCAAGCGGTCCATGAGCGGTTGGTGGACGATGTGGACTACTTCCCAGGAAGGTTTGGGGGCATCGGCGGGGCCTACAATCCTCTGCTCAATGCAGACCAGCTGATCTACGGGGGCTCTCGCACAGGAATTTTCAACCAGCGTGACAACTCATCTGAAAGTGAGGACTTGGATGATGCTGATGACCATGAAAAGCGCCTCGCCAAACTTTTCAGACCACCTTTCGATATCATGCAGAAAGTTGATCTCGATACTGCAAAGACAATGGCACACAAGGAGAAGAAATGGGTTCTTATCAACGTCCAAGACCCCAGTATCTTCCAGTGCCAAATGTTGAACAGAGACTTTTGGAAGTCAACATCTGTCAAAGAGCTGGTTCGTGAGCACTTCATCTTTGTCCAATACCAGAAGGACTCTGTCTCCGGAGAGCAGTATTGCAATTTTTATCCCTTCCAGGACTATCCACACATTGCCATCCTGGATCCAATTACCGGAGAAAGGGTCAAGGAATGGACGGGGAGTGTACCGACAGTGAGTAAGTGGTGTGAACAAGCATATGACTTTCTCAACAACTTCCAAGTTGATGGCGCTGCTATTCCAGTGGTGAAACACAAGCAAGTCATCGATGTCAATTCGCTGTCGGAAGAGAAACAGTTGGAGTATGCAATGAAGATGTCGATGGGAAATAATGAAAGTGATGAAGAGGAAATAATAAATTTGGACTCAGATGCTGATCAAGGTGGAAACGAGTCCGATCCTATAGAGATTGATGATTACGATGATATGGAACCAATTGCATCCGAGGCCAAGGTTCTTACACCACAGCAGAAATTGGACGGAATTGCGGCAATCGATCACGATGAAGCATCAGGGCCATTTGCTACGAGAATCCAAATAAGGCTTGGAGATGGTACGCGTACCGTTAAAAAGTTCCATGCCACTGATAAGGTTCGTGTCATTTATGAAGTTGTTAAGCATCAGTTCGCTGACAAAGTCGGCACCCACTTCTTCACATTAACATCACAGAGAGAAAACCTTATCGAGAAGTTGGATATGACGATCGAGGGGGCTGGCTTAAAAAACTCTTCCATTCTCTTGGACATTGAGGAGGATGAGGAAGAGGAATAGTGGGTCGATTATGATCTAGACCTCAGAATTCAGGTATCCCAGCCTACCTTATATAAGTTTGAGATTACCCCTAACTACGTATATCAGATTAATTATTGACTTACTACTTCAACACATCCATTTAAATATCTATGGGATCAAGATAATGTAATTTTATGTGAGCTGCACGACATCTAATCAACTTCATCGGCATTTTCACCAACGTTGGAGTCACTTGAGCTGGACTCTGCCACTTTATCTTCAGCTGGGGTCACAACATCCTCTTGTCCTTCTAAAGTTCGATCAGAAGGAGAGTCAGGTTCGGGAGAGGCCTGCTTTTCAAGAGCCTTTTTCATACCAATAAGCTTCTGCAATTCCGCTTCAACATCAGAATCTTCCAGGTATTGGTTAAATGTATCAAGAATCTTTAGGAAAATCTCGTTGTCAGCCTGGTCAAGTTCATAAAAGTGCAAGTATACCTTGGATATCAACTGGAAAATCTCCAGCTTTGCAATGTCCTCATTAAGTAATGGAAGTAGACCAAATTCGAAGATTCCACGGGCAGTAACATCATCGCCGATCTTGATCTGTAGAACAGTAACTTCAAGGGCACCCAATGCATAAGAGCGAATTTGTTGACAAGGATTGAGGCATTGGTGGGCAAGAGCTTGTATCAATGCATATGTCTCTTCTTTGGAAAATATTCTCTTTTTCTCCATGAGTGAGCCTGTGAACTTGATAGATCTTAAAGATGTCTGAACGATGTCCTGGTACGCATTCTCCTTTGTCACCTTGTGCCCTGTCTTGATCAACATATCGTATTCTTGCTCCCATTGAGCACCAATTGATCCAACAGCTGATATTTCATCAAGGAGACCAAGTAACCACATGAAATTGGTGTTATCAATATAGTCAGTAGCAGCAACTAACTCAGCGAACACCAAAATTTCACTCGTGTAGTTAGATATTGAAGCAATCCGTCTCAAAATTTTCCAGTAAGTCTCATTCGATAGTACCAGCTGGGTGGCCCAAAATCCATCACTTGCAAGTTTGGTGAGATGTACCAGAATCTGTGCCGCCTGCTTCTCGTAGATAGTTCTGTCAAACTCGAAGAGTTCCTCAATAACCTTTGCAATCACATTCTCATCAACCTTTGTCTTCTGATGAACCAGCATCAATTTGTAAGTCAATAATCTGAACACGAATTTGGATTCTGACTTGATGTTCTTCTTTTCAGTGATCTGTCCAATTCTGTCAATCAAGGTGAAAATCAGATCAGTCGCTGGGAGGTTCGACATCAAGGACAGACTAGCCTCAAGCACGAAAAGTGTCTGTGTTTCGAAATACTTCTCGTTGCGTTCATCCAGTTCAGAAGGTAGGTGCTCAAGGAAAAGAGGCACAATGTCTGAAGCCTTTCCGTCAAGCTGAGAAACATCATCCAAGATACCAGAAACATTAGCCGACTTGATGCAGTCGAGTGCGGAAAAAGTCAACTTCACCTCCTCATCTGAGGGCTCGTCATCTCCTTTTAAGTAAGAGGCCATTGAGGAGAAGAAACCCTTGGACTCAGTTGTTCTTCCTGAAGTAGCAGCCGGTTTGATTTTCGGTATTCTTTGCAAGTTATTCACATCCTGAAAATCAGAGAACAGATCAGCTTCAATCATTCCATTTTGAAGAAGCGTGATCAAAATCTTGATGATGGAAGCCCAGCTCTCAGACAAATGCGGAAGATCACCAGCGACGATTCTGAACAAAACAACAAATGCCAATTGCGCCTTGAAGTTACCGCCAAACTGAACCGAACATTCGCTCACATCAATAGTCTCTCCACTCTCAGTCTTGATTCTGGTGAGCTCAAGTGGTTCCACCTTAGGCCCATCAATAGGTACAATCAGTTTTGGTTCCTTCAAAGTTGTAAGATCCGCAAGTTTTGTAACGATCTCATCAGTGTACTTGTGTAATGAAAAGAAGGAAGTGATCTGCGAGAGACTGTCCAAAGTGGCCATCATACGCGCTGTAACGCTATCGTCAACAGCAACCTCAAAAATCTTGAAAACGGTAGCAGATATGTTTGGAAATGTAGCGTTGATAATATACTGTTCGATTTGCAAGACGGTGTCAGCATCAAATACAGTGACATCACGATGAATTGATGGTGTAGAGGCATTGGCTGCCATCATATTGTTCCACGAGTCATCAAACCATTGGGCAGATCCGTGGTGCTCCTCTGGCATGACGATTTCCTTCTCCGCAATGGATTGGAAGATCTTCTCAAGATACCAAGCTGGGAAATCTTTACCCCCATAAACACCTTTGAGGTTCTTCTTGTAACTCTCAGGAGTCATATGGTCCTTAACAACTGGATTGTAGAGATCAGTGTTTAGCATGATAATGGAGTAAGATAAAACAAAGACAGCGTCAGCATCTGGTTGAACGGCTTCATTTGTCTCATGTTCTGATTCCTGAGATGTCTCCTTCTGGGAATCAGCAACGTCATCAGTGTGAGAATAGCCCTGACATGTGATGTAGCGAGCAGAGAATGTCTCGACGATCCTTTCGATCTGCTGAGACTCACCCGGAAGTCTGAATGTCTTCAATAGTTGTCTCAAAGCTTCATCAACTCTCAGACCTTTGAATTCAAACATGTCCATGAAATCATCGAGGAGGGCCTTGTTGCTTGGCTTGGCCAAAAATTCACCCAGAATCTTTTTGTTCAAGCGACTCGATTTCTCAAAGAAAAAGCGAGCAAGCTCTTCAGTATCATCCAAAGACTTGATGAAACCCCTTTGCTGTAGTGCTTTAAGACCGTCCTTAGGCTTGCGGTTAAAGATTGTGGTTGCAGCAATGAATTCTTTCTTTTTCTCCTTGTTCAAGATTAGATCGGACACTGTAGTGTTGGACAAGCCATTGGACTCCTTGACATGGCCATGTAGGTGATTGATGAACACTAGAAGACCCTCGAGGCATATAGGAGGAACGTTTTCCGTGGTGGACTGTGCGCTCTCCGGAAGAGCAAGTTTGGACAAAAATTCAATAAAGCGAACAGTAATATCGGCTCTTTGAAAGTTGGAGTCATAATTTGCAAACAAGTTGATGAAAAGTGTTGGTGATCTCGTCCATAGAATGGAAAGCTCGTCAATTATGACTTCTTTAGCTGACATGGATTTAGCATTAGCTTGCACTGGTGTGGACTTTCCTGACTTGTTCTGAGGAGACTTTTTTGGTGCTTCTGGTGAGCTCACGCAATCGAAGATGGTTGTGAGAGACAACTCAATCTGTGGCTGCAGCTCATCTCCTAAGGTAAGGACGAGAGTGGTAAACAGCTGCATAGCGGCCTGAAGAAGAGGCAATGAGTTCACTGTCTGAATAATTTGGAGTGTGTGCTTGAAAATGGGATCAGCAATGAGATTCAAGAGCGAAGAAAAGCGAGTAAATCTGTCAGCACTCATTTCCACGGCAGTGCTGATGAGTGTCAGTGCAAAAACTTTGGTGGATTCCGTATGTTTGAAGTGGTTTTCGGGGGATATCATTGAAATCAAAATACCAAGGAACTGCTTAATAGCAGGTAGACCGAACGGTTCATCAGCAGAGTTTGGTACGTCAAAGGACTTCTTAGGCACACTTCCGTCTTCGTCAACACCCATTGTCTCGACAAGTTCATCTCTGGAATAATCGTGGGTTTCCTCCACTATAATTTCATTCTCCTCCGGTGCAATGTCATCCAATCTTTTGAATATTTTCACGGTGATTCTGTAAACAGAAAGCTCTGCAGCTCTGCGGAGAACTTCACTTCTTCTCTTGTTGCAAGCAAGAGAAAACGACGTCTGAATTACCTCATAGATGCAATCGTCGGAAAGTAAGTCACCTAGATCAGAATCGATGATGGTTTCCAAGAGCTTGAGAACATTCAGCAAGACGGCGTCGTCAGATGTTTGTTCAGATGCCTCGAATCGACAGTGTGTGAGAGAGTGCATGATATGATTGAGAGTGAACTCCAGGTTCTTGGACTCTCTCGAAATGATTTTGTAATTCAGAAACTTGGTTAAGGAGTCGAGTGCCAAAGATGTGATATTTCCTGATGTAGAGCTGGACTTGATCACCAAGAGGAATGGCTGAAGGAGAGTGAGAGAATCAACGTCTGCGAGGTCAGTCTTATTAGTGAGCAAGAGTCTCAGCTGAGTAAAACCCGAAATAAGAGGATCCTTAGGCTGGGTATGGGAAGACACATTGGTGTTGCTGAGACCAAACCTGTTGAGCTCGGCATTGTCGTTGAACAGATCGGTGGCGCCTCCGCCCAAGATCGCAGCCACACCCGACTGGGAAAACTTGGAGACCTTCCTCATTGAGGAAGAGATCAGGATGCACTCCTTCACCACAACGGTGACCGGGTTCAGGGCAATGGCTCCGGCGGCATGTGTGGGTGACTGCGGCATGGCCCGCTGATTGATGTGTGGGGCGTGTTTTGTAGAGTGGCCTTCGGCGGGCTCCTGTATGGTGTTCTGGCGTAGCGGGTGTTAAAATTCTGAGCTCGCTGTATTCCAAGTGCCAGTGCCCTTCCTTGTCGAGTTTCCTGGTGCTGTGAAAGAGCTCTGCTGTATTTGTGCAGTGCAATCGTCCGGACAGCGAAGGTGACTTGTTGTTGGCAAGGTTATGCTACCTGTGGACGCGTTGTTCAGATTTACCGCGTTTTTTTTTAAAAAAAAAAAAAAATTAGTACGTCTTTCACGGTCACGTGACTGATTCAGATGATCATGACTTAGGCAAGAAAACCTAAAGATTCTTTAGAGACTAGAGCCATACATATAGTTGTATTCTAATTCCTGTAAGCGTCTATTGTCTATCCCTTTGCCAAGCTTTTGTTCAGTGTCATGAAAGTCGAGCAGCGAGAATCGGGAACTACAGGTCATCATGCCTCGTTCTCATCAAGGCGCTTCCAGATAGCTCTGGCTAGAGGATGTGGCCTGTTTGAGAGACTCTTCCGAATAAATCTCTTGAGAGGAATGGTGCGAAATATCCGTTCAGCTGTAATCAGGTCGCTCAAATCTCCTTTAGATAAGCCATCCAATGTGCGCTTCACCTGTTCATTGCCATCCGAAAAAGAAGGGCTCTCCATCAACGCCTTCATCCGACCCCACATGAACGCAACCTGTTTTTCACTGGCCATCTCCTTTCTCCATTTTGCGTGTTTGTTTGTCACTTTGTAAGGAAATCCGGCCTCTAGGATTCCATGTGTGTATGAGATCAACAGTCTCATATCCCGTGTCACTGGGGCAACCAAAGTTGCGGAGAACCTTTTCTGGAAACGATCTGACATTCGCTTCCCTTTGTTCAAAAACCGTGAATTTTCTTGGTATAACGCCAGCGTGTATACTTTTCTTCGAACATCAGAGATGTTGTGGGAGCTCGTATAAACTCGTGATATTGAAACCTCCTTCAAAAACTCTTCACTGATACCATCAGGGTGGCACTGTAGCCTAAGATGTGCATTTCCAGCAGAGCGATTTGGAGACGGCCAGGGAAGTACCCACATGTTCTCTGTTGCACCCTGAATCCATGGATAGAGCGACTTTCGTATCAAGAACTTCTCAGGGGTCTCATTATTCCTTTTGTTGTGCGAGGTTGAGACATCAGAGATGAACTCCTCAAGACTATTAAACATAGTTAGCTCAACACCATCAAAGGCTCTTTCATCCAGTCCTGTGTTCAGCTTCTTGTCAAAAAGCTCATTCTCGTGGCACAATCTGTCCTTCATTCGAGCCTCCAGTTCCTCGGCCACCTGTTGTTTCTGCATCTCGAAGAGTTCCCTTTCAACCTCCATTTCTGCAAGAGTCATACCATTGAGCTCCATATCATTTGGGAGATTCCTCAAAGTTGGTGTTGACACAATGTTGGCGTTGTTTACACCGACGAAGTCAATAATATGACAGAACTCCTTGGAGCTGTGAAGCCTTAAGCCACGTCCAATCATCTGTGTCAGAAGTGTCTTAGACTTTGTAGGCCTTACAAGAAGAATGCAGTCGATGTTTGGCATATCTGTCCCTTCTGTAAAGATCCCACAATTCATCAGGATGGGTACATTCCCCTGCTTGAAGTCCTTTATGATAGCAGCCCTGGACTTCGAGGGCGTCTTAGCGGTGACATATTCGGATCTCAGACCATTGAGACTGAACAGCTCCGCTAGGTCCTGGATGTGCTTAATATCAACTCCAAACAAAAGCGTGGACTTCACCTGGTGTTCTTGAAGATAGTGCAAATATGTTTGGAGTACAACTTTGTTGTTGGCCGGTGTATTCATGGCATCTGATAGTTCACTCATGGCGAAGTCACCTCGCCTGGAAGGGGTCTGTCCAAGATCTGCACCTTTCATCTTCACTGTGGTAAACTTTGCATCTGTCAAGTGGTTGTTCAAAATCATATAGTCAAGTCCCAGATGGAAGACAATCTCATCGAAAACGTCCTCAAGGACTTTCTCGTCTTCTCTCCTTAATGTAGCAGAAAACCCAACAACGGGAACATCGGAGGTCCCATTAACACCAAAATGGTCCATGATCTCAACGTAGGTACTTGCAACTGCGTGGTGGGCCTCGTCGATAATGAGAAGCTTGAAGTCTTTAGGGTCGAATCTTTGAAGTCTTCCACGGGCCAAAGTTTGCACAGACGCAACAACAATGTCTGAGGTCAATGGATCCGCAAATGAGGTACCCATTTCGATTTGAACGGACTTCTCTGGATGAACAGCTCGGCATGTGCGGGCAGCTTGTGTTGCCAACTCCTTACGATGGACCAGAATCATGCATTTGTTACCTTGTCCGTTTCGAGGCTCAACTCTATCAATCAGATTTGAGAAGATCACAGTTTTACCACCACCAGTGGGTAGACTCACGGCAATGCGCCGCTTGTTCTCATTAAGAGCTTCCACACACTGAGAAATGCACTTCTCTTGATAGTCTCTCAGCTGGTAGCTCAGTGTTGAATGTTGTTCATCAGTGGAAGGAGGAGGAATGGGGTGGTGTTGATGTGTTGTGGTGGCGATGCGGCGCCTTACATACAAGCGATGACTGAGACAGGCAAGGGGTACATTGGTAGAGATCCTGATGTGCTGTCGAAGAGGAAGCACTGCAAGTTGAAGCACTATACTCATACCCGATTGAACCTATGCTCAGTTGGGCCAGGGATCTTGCACACGCTATGGCCGAGTCGGTGATCGTGGGGAAGAGTAGTTAGTACAGTGTTTTTCTCACGATCGATGCGCGAACGCGTTGCGGCGGTCTGTGAAATTTCTTGAAGTCTGCGCCCTGATGGACTGGTCTGCTCTACAGTGAGACCGACCAAGTTAACCACAGATGCACTGCATCACATATGGACAACACTTGTACTACACTGAAGCCTATGTTATCCATTTGAAGTGAGATCGTAACTCAAGCATTCTTGTTAATTATTCGGCCAATATATAATCACTTGAACAGTTTAGCGAGAGAGACCTGAGCGTCATCATTCTTGTTGAGGACCTTTGCAACCGCAAGTTCGAAGTCTTCTTGTGTCACATGGATTCTTCTCTCTCTCAATGCATACATACCAGCCTCGGTACAAACACCCTTAACATCAGCACCAGAGCATCCGTTCATCTTTTCTGCGATCTTTCTGAGATTGATTCCTCTTGTCAAGTTCATTGCTCTCGAGTGGATTCTCAAAATCTCTGTTCTAGCAGCAACTGTTGGGGCTGGGAACTCAATCTTTCTGTCGATTCTCCCAGGTCTCAGAAGTGCCGGATCAAGAATGTCCAGTCTATTAGTTGCCATGATGATCTTGATGTCTTTGGAGTTTTCAAAGCCATCCAACTGGTTCAACAATTCCAACATGGTTCTTTGGACTTCAGAGTCACCGCCACTAGAGCCTTCGACACGAGATGAACCAATGGAATCGATCTCATCCATAAATATGATGGAGGGAGCATGTTCTCTTGCCATCACGAAGAGTTCCCTCACCATTCTTGATCCTTCACCAATATATTTTTGGACCAACTCCGAACCGGATACTCTGATAAACTTACATTCTGTGTGGTGTGCAACAGCTCTAGCGAGTAACGTTTTACCAGTTCCCGGTGGGCCATAAAGGATGACACCCTTTGGTTGTGCAATTCCCAAGCTCTCGAAAAGCTCAGGGTGTTTGACTGGAAGTTCAATGACTTCTTTGATCTCCTTAATCTGCTTAGTAAGGCCGCCGACCATGTCGTATGTGGAGTCTGGTACCTTCTCCACCATCATCAGACTGACAAGAGGGTCAACCTTGTTTGGAAGAATTTTGTGAAGACTGTAGTTATCCGATTTTAGACACACCCTTAGTGATGGCTTGATGTCTTTGATATCAATTTCTGGTGCCAAGTCAACGATATACTTTCCCTCCGGATGGATCTTGACGAGAATCTTCTTCTTACTGAGGGCCTTCACCACCTCCCCCACATAAGATCCCGGCTCTTGCAGCAATTTCAACTCATCTTTGAGCTGTCTCACCTTGGAGTTGAGCGAATTTCTTTGTGCTTCCAAACGGCGCAAGTTCTGTGTCTTTGCGTTGATCTGGATCTCTGTATCCTGGATGCGTTGTTCAAAGAACTTGGAAGGCGTTAGTAAAGGTCATCTCAAGAAGGCGGAGGAGACAGCCTTCAATGTTAGAGCAAAATACTTACTGGCTTGATACCACCCTCGTGTGTGGCAACGGCAGTCATGGTGTTTGCCCTGTGATGTTTACTTGGTAGTTGGCTATGCGCATGGGTGGCGTCGTAGTCGGTAGACGCTGGTGTTTTGGATTTTGAACGGAGGCGGCCCGACCAATGTTCGCGACACGCACCGCGATCATCACAGAGTACGACAGCGCGGCGAGAGCTGATCCCGATATCCTGATCGTGCACTGCTCATATGGCCTCGCTGCTCCACAGGACATTCGCTGACATCGGTGCACCGTGCAGGTAACAAGCTACAAGAGTATGCTGCTCCGGTCTGGGTTTGGCTATGTCTGGTGCATCCTGGCTCTCGCATCGCTGTCCGTGGCGCTGGGTGACATCTGCCGGTGCCAGTGCGGGGACGTCTACGAGATGCGCATGCTCCCAAGTGATTCGACTTGTTCCCTGTGCACAAAAGAATACTGTGCTGGGTTAGGAATTGAAGGCTGCATAGGCGACGAAGAAGCGGACATCCACAGCTTGTGCATACAAAGGAAGTCGACGAAAGACATGATTATCGTTTACGGATTCATGCTTCTCGCAATAGGTCTCTTGGGGTACTCGTACCTTCGGCCAGCACCGCGCTAGGGGATCTCTGAGCAACACACGTATACACAGCACAATACATATCACGCAAACATATTTGCTACTGTTGACAATGGACTCGACGTTGCGATCCTGGGGTTCCGCCTAAGATGTAGTGGCGAAATTAGCGGTGGTCCCGCTGCGTATGTACATACTCCATAGTTCCATAGTTCCATAGTGCTGACATATACGCAGGAACGAGCACCCTCCAGGAGGGGTAGCCCTTCCACCTGCTCGGGCCTCCCAGCGTAACTCTGAGACCGCCTCCCTATAGACGCGCCGGTGGGCTCGGGCTAGGGGGAAGAAGTGTGCCTACCACATTTTTTTCATGAAAGCACGAGCTCAAAGGCCTCGCTCGCGCAGATGGTGAAAAAAATCGCCGCCGACAGAAAAGAACAGAGCACGAGCAGAACAGAAAAAGGCACCACCTGAACTGACCACCAGGGATATAAGAAGAGGCAAAGAACCAGTTTCTCGCCTACCACTTGCCTCCCACTCAGTCAACACCACCGAAGCTCCCGGCCTTCATCTTTGCTCCATTGCAGAAGTCACAATCGTCAACGCCAACGCGCCAACGGAAGTGACACTCAACGAGACAAAGCACAAACCAGGACACCCAAGGAACACCGACTCTCAGGTATTCCCTCAAGAAGACGCTGACATCAAACGTTTGTTCTTCCGGAATACTTAACAGCTTTCCTTCAAAAAAAGCACCTTCCATCCTGGACAATCCACCGAGGTCGAAACCATCGCTTCCCAGAATGTCACAATCCAACCAGAATAGCGCTCCTGCCAATGGCTCCAACCCAGCCACACCAGCGACACCAGCTGCTCAGGCATCACATGCTCCATCTGGAAACAATTACAACAGAAAGCCTCGTGCTCAGTTCCCCTACTATCAGCAGCAGCAGGCATTTGTTCAACCAGATCTCTATGGTAACTACCAGCCAAACTACTACCCACCACAGTACTACAACGGCGGCCTATACCCACCACCTTCCCAAGGAGCTTACAAGTCAGACTATCAACACCATTCCATCAACATCACCACACAGAGTGGCGAGAAGGTTGACTTCTCACAGACACCTAAGACTGGTCACTCTACTGTGAACAGATCAGCTATTTCCACTCCCCAGGCACAGCCTGCTCATCTTGGTCACCAAAGAACACCTAGTATTGCATCATCTTCCACATCGAACACTGCTGCTGCTCCTCAGGAAAGTGAGAAGGCTAAGCAACTCAGAGAGAATTTCAAGTTATTGGTTGCTGCTAAGGCTGCTAAGGCTGCTAAGGCTGCTGAGAAGAGCGTTCCAAAGGATGACGCTCCAAAGACTGAGGTTAAAAAGGAGGATTCACCAGTTGTTGAGACTGCAAACACTGAAGCTGCCTTAAAAACTGAGGACGTGAAGGTTGAGAACCGCACTCCAGAGTCAGAGCCAGTTGAAGCTAAAAGCACAAGCCCAACTCCATTGAAAGAGGAACAGAAGGTTGATGACACGGACGAGATCTTGAAGAAGTTCAAAGAGTCTGTTGCAGCTAAGGCTGAGAAAAAATCTGAACCTGCTGTTGAAGATGTGGCAGAATCTATTCCTGAGGAAAAAACAGATGAAGATGTCAAGACAGAAGAGCCAAAGGAAGAGGAGCCATCCCCAATTGTTGAAGATACACACAAGGAATCTGAGGTGCAACCACAGCCTTCTGAGACAGCTACAGTAGAGCAGGATACCATCATTGAAGAGAAGGATGAGTCAAATCTGGAAGAATCCAAGGAGAACCCATCTGAGCCAGTGGTTGAGTCCAATGGGTTCACAATCTCCAAGTTCTTGGAGAGTCTTGAGAAGTCTACTCCAGTTGATAATCCATTCAAATTTGCATATCCTGAAGGTCAGATTCGTCCAAAAGAGAGTTTGGAGGGAACAGGACCAAAGTACAGATACGACCCAGCTTTCCTTCTATCTTTGAAGCAGAAGTGCACGTTGCCAACGGACGAGGTTTTCAAAGACAGAATCAAATTCATCTCTATGTCTCAGCGTAACGACAGATCCCAATCTTCAAGAGGTGGGTTCAAGTTTGGACAAGGGGGTATCTCCGGCTCTCCAGGATTCTCCAAGTCTTCTTCCAACATGAGAAGCAAGTACGACTCCAGATCCAACTCCAGGACTAATTCGAAGAGAAAGGGTGGGTCTGGTAGAGGTGACAGAAAATCCAACAGAAATGGACCACGCGAGGAGAGAGAAAGAGAACATGAGGTTCCAAGTGAGCCAGTCAAGCCATTGGAGAGATCTGCCACCAGATGGGTTCCAAAGTCTAGGGCCAGCAAGGATCCAGAAGAGAAGAAACTTGCCCCTGACGGTGTCACCGTCCTTCTCACCGAGGAAGAGGCAAGCAGAAAGGTTAAATCTCTTTTGAACAAGTTGACTTTGGAGTACTTTGAGGATATCACAGATGGTATTATTGAGATTGCCGATCAATCAAAATGGGAGACCACAGCAGATTCCCTTCGACTTGTATTGAATGCCATCTTTGACAAGGCTACAGACGAGCCTCACTGGTCCAACATGTACGCTCAGTTGTGTGCTAAGATGTGTAAGGTGATGACATCCGAAGTCAAGCACCCTGATGTTCTGGACAGACAAGGAAACCCGGTTTCTGGAGGTGGTCTTGTGCGCAGATTGCTCTTGACAATGTGTCAGGTTGAATATCAAAAGGGCTGGGCTGAGAAGCTCCCAACAAATGAAGATGGATCACCGCTCGAACCTGAGATGATGACTGACGAGTATTACAAGGTTGCTGCTGCTAAGAGAAGAGGATTGGGATTGATTAGATTCATTGGTCATCTTTATGTTTTGGGTCTTCTTTCTGAGAAGATTATCTTCATTTGTTTAAACAAATTGACTGAAGATACCACCAGACCTTCTGATGATATTGTTGAGAGTTTGGTCCAATTGTTGAAGACTGTTGGTGAGAAGCTTGATCAATCTGCAAGTGCTGATGAGTCTGGAGAATCTGCAACGAAAGTGAATTCCATCTTTGCTAAGGTTCGCACCATGTCCCATGCTAAGATTCCATCAAGATTGCAGTTCTATTTGCTTGATCTTCTGGATCTCAAAAAGGCCAAGTGGAGAGGTGGAGAAGCTGACAAGGGTCCTAAGACCATTACCGAGATCCATGAGGAGGAGGAGATGAAGAAGAAAAAGGCCGACGAACAAAGAGCCAACGATCGTAAGAAGCATCCAAGGGGTGGTGATTCCAGATCCAACTCATCAAGAAATGCCAACTGGGGAAACAGTGGTCGTTCGGATGCCAACAGTCGTGTCTCTGATTCTGATTTGAAGAGAATTGGCCACATGAGCACGCCTACATCTTCTTCAAATCTCAGTCCTGTGAACAACTTCACCAAGTCCAGATCATCTAGAAAGCCTACAGCACCAACAGCAACTGTTGCAAGCAGCACTCCGACCCCTTCAGAGTCCAGACAGAACTCAAGCAGACCTCAAAATAGCTTTGCTCTTTTGGGTGACGAAGATGAGTCTACTGAGGCTCCAGAGCAGAAGGAAGAGGAGGCCAAGGAAGAGGTTGAAGCTACCACTGAAGAGTAGAGCTATAATGTCCATAGGGTATTGTGACCATATATAAAGTAATGCCATTTGTTCTTAATCAAGCATAGCTCGGGTAAAACTTGAAATACTAGGCCGACCAATGCCCTTGATGTATTGCAAGTTAGAATCTGGTAGTACATCATGTTGCAGAGATGAGTTCAATGTCAGATGACTCTGCATGTTCCTCTGGTGTAGTCTTCTGCCCTTTGTCCTCGTTCAATGGCATAGCGTCCGATGTTGTGAATGCGTAAGAAGCCAAGACCCTCTGGTACTCCTTCGAGTCCCTGAGTACCCCCCATCCGGATCTCAGATTTGTTGTCTTGTTGTGTAGTTTTTTAACAGATACTTGAATTCTGCTTTTCAGAGAGTTCTTAGTGGGAGTCACACTCTGGACATTACTGGATGTAAATGAGTACACCTGCGAATCCTCTGCACACACTGGAAGCTCTGTGTCTGGTTGCTTGATGCTTGTTTGTGAAACGATGTCTCTGTATCCCTGTGAGCAATCCCGCAATGTTACCTGCTGGAAACTGTCAGTGAGAGAGACTTTCCAGTTTGGTGGAGGCGACCAGAACATCTTTTCCATGGAATGGAAGGGTGGCGTCTGTTCTGTCTGTGAACCCCTCGCTTTGGAGAGCGCCTCCTGGGCTGCCAACAACATCATCATGACCAACGATAAGGGGACCGAGACAGCCCTCTCGAATATCCTGGATAGAGCAACCACAGTTTCTCGGATGCGGTAGACAGCGAGGATAGCAACAGAGTTTACCAGCGATACCAGCTTGAGGACGAGCATTAGCACATGCATCTGTTGTTCTTGTGGCATGGCGGTGATCTGGCACTGTGTGTGGTGTGCTGGGATATTGGCAAAAGTAGTCTGCGTTCAGGATCGGCAGAGTTTCCAGCGCTCAGGGCTCAGGGCTTGAGACGTGTCCAGCTTTAGTATCTAGCTGTCATTGTCCATGGAACATTGTGACAGTGCCTTTTTCGCCGTTCCCGAGGTGCTACTGCAATCAACTTTCAAGTGACACAAAAGTGTGGAGACGTGGTGGTGCAGGACCGGGACCTTTCAAGTGGCGCGCACGAACAAAAATAGACGCTCAGCTTCCAGATAGAAGATAGACACGTAGTACAAGGCGCACAACGCCTTGACGACAAGCCACAACAGCAAACGCCCGCCAACAGCATTCTCCATGAGTACGGCTCTTGTATTGTCGGGGGCGACCGTTGCCTTCACTGAACTCATCTCACTCGCCCTACATTCGGAGGTGCTTGATTTACTGAGCAGTCTGGGGTTCACCAAGATTATCATCCAGTACGGGAGAACAGACGAGGCATTGACACTGTTCACCAAGAAAACTACCGAGTTGAAAAGTTATGAGAAGATGGAAATTGTAGGAATTTCCTTCTCTGATGATATTGGCAGCGTGATATCCACTGTGGACCTTGTTATTTCGCACGCCGGCACGGGCTCCATCCTGGATTCACTTCGTCTCAACAAGAAGTTGATTGTGATGGTCAACTCCAATCTCATGGACAACCACCAGGCAGAGGTTGCCGATGAGTTGCAATCTGAGGAGTTTCTTTTAAAGACGGGCTCTGATCTCCCCGGCATCTTGGCTGCAATTAAGCAGATACAAATATTCGAAAAGAAGCTCCTCCCATCACCCAATCAAGGCATCATCAGAACTATTTTGGGTGAACTTTGACGAGGGGAAGTTCAGTACTGGTTCATAATTGGTCATTTTATCAATAAAATCTATAAATTTGGTTCCTTAACGTCATTATTCGTTAGCGAACTCTTTCATGAGCTCTCGGTAGTCATCAACACATTTAGTTAAAGACACTGCAGTTGGGTCCTGGAATCGATTTTCCTGGATACCATGATCACTGTATGGATCATAATCTCCAACAACAAATCCTGACTTGAGATGCTCGCTTTGTCCTGGTGTTCTATTGAAGATGTGCTGGTTGGCGAGATGGCTTCCTGCTAAGTCAGGGTCGATGGACAACGTATTCTCGAATTCAAACGTCAATGGATAGCTCGAGTTGAAATGTAGCGAGAATGATGATTGTGGTGATGGAGTCTCATTGGATGGATGGTACACTTGAGGGTAGTGGTTTGGTGTGAAGAAAGTGCCTTTAAATGAAGTCAGGAAATCTTCTTGAACCTTGACTCTTCTGGACTTGAATCTTTTCTCTTTGAGATCATCCGGGAACATATTGTCAATCTTAATGAACTTTCCAAACAGGTCCATTCGTCTGGAGAAGAAGGCATGCACCCTGCCAGCGTACTTCATAAAAGGCATGAAATCTTCCGATAGCCCTCCGAATGCATCCTCTGTCGTAAACGGGTAGAATACTGTTGGTCCAATGAATCTGAATCTGGTGATGAATCTCGACTCCGGGAACACATTATCCAGGCAACGTGATAGTGCATAGTAGAATGCTGCAAATACTCTCCACCCATCGCTTCGTATGGTGTCAACTGTGAATATTTCACTCGGTAAAATCTCATTAAATCTGAAATATATCGAATAAACCAACTTAGCTGGATAAGAGGTCACATATTGTGGGTTGAAATGTTGTGCAAGTAATCCGGGGGAAACTTCATTCTCCATAAAACCCACAAGCTGTTCATAGTGGTAAATAAGGAGTTCGTCATCTGTCTGGGTGATCAATTTTCCCATGTCCTTGAGCGCATCAAGAATGTCACCCAGGATTCCAGCTGTGTAGTTCGGAATAAACAAATTCTTATGAGTTGTAGCAAATGTACTTGCAATGAACTGAGCTCCCGGGTTAGAGTCACCCAGCTTTTCGTAAAACTCATTAAGCGTCACCATCGATCCCGTCATGTAAAACCCTCTAATACTGTTATTTCTCCACATATCTGAGCACTGAAGGCAAAGTGTTGGCATGGTCATCTTTGAATAAAGAGAGCCAAACTTTGCAAACTCTCCTTTCCCAAGTGCTTCCATGATTTCAAGGACACACTCCCTCAAGTAAGTTATTGTGATACTCTTGTGCTTTGTGGAAATCAGGTCTAGGTCTTTGATTCTCTTCTCGAAATCTGTGTCAGTTCCACCAAGTGCTTCTAGCCGCTTCCTCATCTGCATTACTGTCCAATAGCATGTCATACCGAGATGGGATCTGAATGATTCTTCGAAGCGGAAAAAGGAATCGTTGATCATCTTGGTGTAAAACATCCGCATTCTATAGGAACCGTCGCTTTCTCCCTCAATTTGGCCTTGCGATTTGAGAATAGTAACATGTCTGTGTGGTATGAGATTCAAAATCACAGGGCCGGTGTTATCAGAGGGTGAAATCGATGCAGGTGATGGCAATGTTGCATTTGATGATGACGAGGAATCCGCAAGTTGCTTGGCCTTTGCCAGCGTGAACTCTCTCTTTTCATCTTCAGTGAAAGAAAGATAGCTGCATGGGATCTTGGTGTTATACTGTTAGTAAGCTGTGAAATATTGAATAAAAGGATAGCAAGAGAGACTCACCTTGACCTGTCGAATACGGCAGTTTCTGCACTCGGGCAGTTCCTCGTTACACTTCATGCGTCTCTCCTTACATTGGAAGCATCCTGGTGATATGATCTGTTAGTATATAGATACGATCTGGCGGAAAAGAGCTGGTGAGACGTACCTAGCTTGGAGTTCTTGTGTTTCCTTCTCGGCTTCTTCGCCTTGTCAAGAGCTTCCGGTGAAGGTTCCCCTGGGGCCATGGTGGTGTTGCCGTTTAATAAGGGGACAAGGTACGGGAGTGTCTGTTCTGATGCGATGGGCGACGTGGCAGACTTTTCCAGTGACACAGGTATGCTCAGAGGCCAGTAGTGTACGGTGAGTTGGTCTGTGTGAGAAGAATTTACCAGCCGATGGAGTGGGAGTTGCTTCACGGCGCTGGATCCTCAACTCTGAAATGGCATTTCAGATGCTGCAGCTCATGGCGGCGGCGGTGCGGTGCGCGCGTGAACAAGTTTTGGGTTTTGGTCCGGCCATTGGGGGCCATGCGTGGTGTCTGGGTGTGCTGTACAGCACAGCGATCACGATCACGATCACGACCTCACCTCACGTGACCTGAGGATTCAATCGCTGCTGCTGAAGCCTGAACGCCGGAATTTTATGAACTGTGGCACCAAATATCATGGTATTCTTGCACATAGCTAAGTGATATAAAGCGCTATCCTTCAAATTGAACACACAAAAGACTCCCACAACGCACCATCACCTCGAGACATGTGCAGGTTTTTAATATTCAAGGGGAAGGACCCCATTCTCCTGTCCCATCTACTCACAAGGCCTGCTCATTCGATTATCAAGTGAGTCAATGTCGCTACACATCGTTTCGGCGACGCCAACATACTAACCAACTACTCATAGCCAGTCATTTGACAGCCGTCTCAGACTTGACAGAAGGCGTCCAATCAACGGTGATGGCTTTGGTGTTGGCTACTATGCGCTTGATCCAGAACTTGAATCAGGACCATGTGTCTTTCGGGCTATCACACCGGCTTGGAACAACATGAATCTCGAAAAGCTTGCAGAGAAGACCAAATCAAACCTTGTGTTTGCTCACGTGCGAGCTTCTACTTATGGTGTTCTCTCTGAGACCAACTGCCACCCTTTTACGTTCAACTCCCTTATGTTCATGCACAACGGTGGTATTTCAAACTTCAGCCATGTGAAGCGGAAACTTGTCAATCACATCAAGGACGAATACTTCCTCTTTCTACAGGGCTCTACTGACAGTGAGTGCTGTTTTGCACTCTTCCTAGATACTCTGGACAAGATGGGCTATGATCCAAGCAGTGAAAACTTTGGTGATGCTGTACTAAGAAAGGCATTATGCAAGACCATCGAGTATATCAAAGATTGGACCAAGGACACCACGGATCCGTCACTGCTCAATTTTGCAGTCACTGATGGAGATACTGTTGTTGTTTCACGGTACATTACCTCCAAAGTACAAGAAGCCGCATCCCTGCATTTCAGCTGCGGAAGCAGCTTTGTGGAGTACGAGCCGAATCAGTACAGAATGGAGAGGGTGGACAGAGCACAGAACGTGATCATTGTGGCCTCTGAGCCACTCACGTTTGAGCGTGGGGACTGGATAGCTGTTCCTACAAACACCGTGCTGACCATCAAAAACCAAACTGTGCTTCTTCATCCAATCAGAGACGAGTACTTCCAAGAAGATCCATTGTTCATGAGATCTTCAACGTTTGCGGAGAGCAAGGGTCTCATGGGAAGCGTCCCTCTAGCAGAGGCACCTGACATCGATGTTCCGCCACTGGAAAGAGAAGGCCGTTCCAGGAAGGTACAGCCTGTGGCATAGGTTACATCACTTATATAAGTTATGATCGAATACAAGTAAGATTACATTTTATCTACCTAGTATCAACAGCTCTTTGGTCCTTTGCCCTTTGCACGTGTTCTGATACGAGCTGTCATGAGTTGTGCTAGCAGCTAGCAGCAGTGCCGGCGCCCGCGGCGGAATACAAAAAAAAAATACCCCCCTCACTCACAGTACGCAGTTCACACCAAGGATCAAGACTCTGGATCACCACTCCCAGCACCAAGAGACATAAAGACGAGACCAGCATTCGAGATTATGTCATACAGAGGATTTGGTCTTGACACCGCGAGCGTTGCTCCTCAGAAGAGCGTCAACGAGATGACACAAGAAGAACAGGCCGAAGAAGGTGCCAGACAGATGGTAGAATTCATGATGTCATGTCCCGGAAAGGCGGCCATCTCAGGTGTCACTGGTTTCGGGCTTGGAGGTGTCTTTGGTCTCTTCATGGCCAGTGTAAGTTGAAGTGTCATAATCGTTACCAATGATTTATCCCACTAACAGTTTTTTATTTCTTAGATGGCTTACGATGTCCCCATTGGAAACGCCACAGGGCATATCTCCGATCTGCCATTCAAACAACAGATGAAAATTCAGTTTACAGACATGGGAAAGAGGGCGTGGTCCAGTGCGAAAAACTTTGGCTATATTGGTATGATCTACGCTGGTGTGGAGTGTGGTGTTGAGTCCGTAAGTTCCTCGTTCCGTGATTTTATCCGCCCGGATACTAACAACAATCTGTCAGCTTCGTGCGAAGAACGACATATATAACGGTGTTGCAGCAGGCTGTATCACAGGCGGTGGCCTTTCATATAAAGCAGGCCCACAAGCTGCACTCATGGGATGCGCAGGCTTTGCTGCATTCAGTACAGCCAGTGAGTGATCTTATTGTACCCCCCTTTCACAGCCTTGACACTTACTAACCCATCTCAACTAGTTGATCTTTACATGAGAAGTGAAGCAGGCAGACCACCTACAGATGATTACGATGACTGAGCCCCTCCAGATCAGGAAGACCTTAATATCCTGGTGAGTTTGTGCATGGCACCGCAAATGATCCTTTCACGTTAATGACTATTCTATACCCATTCTCAAATGTCCATAAAGTTTTGATATTTTAACCAAGTGATCTGCTGGTGATACCGTGTCGTCAAGTATCTCATGACAATCTGAATTGTAGAGTATATCCAATTGCAAGCAATAAGCACAGGAAAATGGTCACGGAGAGAGGGATACCCCCTTGGCCTTTCTTCACAACATCCAACCCTGGTACGGACAAGTGATGATTTGTATGTTCTCGAAACTCCTTGATTATACCATTCTTCTGCGAAGTATTCGTGATCCGTCTCTTGCTGGCGAGTGGGCTTGGTGTTTGATACTCTGCTTCTGTATTAGATATAGATGCTGTATTACTCTGGTCCAATATCTGATGAGGAACGTGGGGTGGAGATCTGTCAAGTTGTGTCTCCGTTGCGGAGTGTGAAGTCACAGAAGATTTTCGTAGCATGTTTTGAACTGACGAACGAAGCCTCTCATTTTGAAGTTTGTTATCTTGTGCATTTTTAGGTCTGACTCTGTCAATTGGAGGTGTTAGTTGGTGCCTTGTGGGTGCAGTATCTTGAGGCTTGGTAGCAGCACTTTCTTGAAGCGTGTTTAGCCGTGGAGAAATCGTATACGGGAGAGGGAGGGGATCCCCTAGTATCTTGCGTACATCGCATTGTTTGAGACGTGGTTCAAGTGTGTGCTGGGTGGTTTCTGTGTCGTCAAAAGTGTCAGATCGTGATCCATGTTTGCGTTCGTTGTGTAGCTTCTTATGCAAGTCGAGGATTCGTTGCCGTTTACTCTGTGTATGGCTCCTTTCAAGTGAAGTCTTGGCCATGATTTCATCTAAGCTTCTCTCTCATAAGTCGCTAGAGATAGTTTTCTTCTTTGGTTGACGTTATTGCCCTTGTTGAGCCCAGAGGTGGGAGTTGGTAGAAAGACAAAAAAAGATAAACAAGGCCGCCCGCCCGTCGAAGCTTCATGAGAAGTCAAAGGTTCAGGCGCGCCATCAGTGACGACTAACAACGACCGAAAAGCCCAGCCAGCCAGCCAATTGACAGTGAGCTACCAACCAAGATCCAAACATCAAACGGCAGTCGATATTTGTCGTCGATATGATCTATGAGCTGTTCGAAACTGACCCTTCTTCTTTATTTCTATCTCCGCCTGATCCGCCAGCCAAGAGTTGATCGTGCCTCCATCATCATGATGCGGTGTGATTAATGAGCTGCCTACATCATATGTTCGACAAGCTGCTGGGCAATCAATTGATGAGTTACAGTAATATATATTAATAAACCAAAAGTCATCATAAAACAGCCGAAGAACGCCAAAATTATTGTGAGATTCAATGCAAAGATCTAATGTACAAGCAGTATCTGCAACCGGCGCTGTTAGTATGGGGGATGTCGATGTTCGGTTGGACAAGTCACCGCATATTGATTATCGACGTCGACTCTGCATGTGATCGTTTAATGCTGCCCTTCTGTCACCCAGTGTTATATATGCGCATGTCATGTCGAGCCAAGGATAGCTCACAATGGTGTGATCGCCAGAAATGCAGCCAGTTGCCAAAGAAAGAGGAGAGAAAAGTTTTTAAAACTATGGGAGTGAAGAGTAAGAGCTGATAAAGATCAGGTTGTGCAAGAAAATCAGAAAGAGAGAAACAAGTTGGGAATCAATTAAAATCAAATGAAAAAGGGAGATGACGAGTTAGAAAATAAATGGAAATATGACGTAAAGTGGATGGCATTCAGATGACAGGAATTAAAATTGGAAGTCAGTTTGCATGGAGCCAGTAGAGAAGCCAAAAGTGTTTCCCTGTGCCTCTGGTGCAACTCCTGTGTCTTCAATATCATCTTCGGCTGAAAAGTATTTGTCAATGATAGTGAAAGCCTTCTCATAAATCTTGGCGTTCTCATTGTTTTGACAATCGAAGATTTTCTCCATACCACCACATTCCTCGATGAAGATTGCGTTCTCGTTCTCAGCAAGACCCCTGGCCTCCTTATCGACTTCACCCATCTTCAAGATGTTCTCAATTGCATCCAAAGTGACCTCAATGATCTTGTTATCGGCAACAGCCAACAAGTCACAAAGTGGCTTGATACATCCTTGGCTCACCAAGTAACGGATAATGTCAGGCTTTGTCAAACCACCTGAGGAAGCATTGGAGATTGCCCAACATGCCTCCTTCTTAGTTTTGTAGTCAGCGGAGTCCAACAATCTGATCAATGGTGGGATCAAGTTTGCATCGATAACTGCCTGGATCTGCTCTGGGTTTCCTGCTGTGATGTTGGAAATTGTCCAAGAAGCCTCCTTTCTGATTGACTCCTTTGGAGATGACAATAGAGGCAGCAGAGCTGATAGCACACCAGAGTTGATGACCACCTGGGTCTGTAAGTCATTTCCTGTGACAATGTTTCCAACAGCTCTGAGGGCTGGTGTCTGTACTAGCGAGCTATCATGATCCAACAATTCCACTAATCTCTTTGGGATTCTGTTGTCTATGACAGCCTGAATGGCTTCTGTAGGACCATCTGAGAGGTATGAAATGGCCCAACAAGCATCTATCAAGGTCTCAACATCAACAGAGTAAATCAGCTTGGCAAGAGTTGGTAGAGCCTGGGAAACAATATTCCAGTCTGGTTGTGGATTCTTGCCTCTGCAAAGGTTGGAAAGCGTCCATGTGGCTGTTCTGACCAACGACATCTTTGTTGTTCCAAACAAGCTGAGAACTGGGTCCATTGCACCGCAGGCCAAAACATAATCTCTGTAGTCCGAGGAGTCACCGGCAACATTACCCAAGGCCCAGATGGCTTGCTCTTTAACCTCAAGGGAAGAAGAGTTAAGGAGCTGCACGAATGCAGGGACGGCACCGGCTTCGACAACAAACTTTGTCTGCTGGGATGTTCCTGAAGCGATGTTGGTCAATGCCCAAGCGGACTCCAGTTGGAGCATTTCTGGGTTCTCACTCATGAAGCTCACCAAAATTGGAACCACTCCGGATTGGATGACCAAGTCGATTGGGGGATTGCGTTCTCTGGACAAAAGCTGTCTGAATTTGACGGTGGCCGCCAACCTGGAATCAAAATCGGAAGCCTGGATCTGCTCCATCATTCTTGGGAGGTCCTGCTGCAACTGATTAAGAAAAGACGACTCGTCATCCTTCTTTGCATCTTCCTCATCATCAGAAAGGTCCGCTGTGATGTTGAAGTTTCTTCTCTTGGCCAATGTCTCGTCTCTCTTTGCCTTTCTCAACTCCACATTTTGGTTCTCACGACGGCGGCGCAACTCTTCAGGGTTGAATCTTCCCTTGTTCTTGAAGTTGGTACGGCGGTGGTCTGGCACGTACTTGTTGGTGGAGTCGGAGTCCATGTCTGCTCTGGATAACGGGTGTGTGTGATCTGAGAAGCTGGGAGGAAATGGCACTAGTTTGAGAAGTTGCTGTGGTTCTGGAGAAGGGAGAGCACAGCAGAGGCAAAAACGATTTTTTTCTTCCATCTGCCTCTGTGATCATCATGGCGCCGCCGCCCGCGCGCGATTTTCGCGAAAATAATTCCCCGAATCCGGAGTATTGCCTGTTCTGGATAATCACATAACAACATAAGTTACCATGGCAACGTCGCGGGCAATCTGATGTCTGGACTCTGGACTTTCGAAAGTGGGAGCTGCTCCCACCTTGAAGTTGAACGACACGGCTACCCACTGGAGCCCAGAACTGTACAGAACGCAGGGAATTATCACAAGTTCCACTCAGAACCGATATTCATCCAACATTGATGTTGATGTTGTACGCTCGCAGCCAGTTCGTTGGCAGAAGGGGCCTCCACACTATGACCCCACTCCTGACCCGCCATAGCACAATCAAGATATCCAGGGCAGCTGCTCTGGGGGACACACACCTTGAAAAGGGGAAGAGACTGGGATACTCGCCAATGTATTCGGCCCCGTCTCAGGGTGCAGTGTCCGTCATGAAGAGAACTTGCTTGGGATTTGGAATTGTTGGCCTCTACATATCCGAATTGGTTTATTCATCTCCCATGTTGAGTACCGAACTTGGATATGCTATTGCAGCCGTATCATTGGTTCCACTTCCAATAGCTCATTACTTCACACGGGATTATGTTTCAAGACTATTCAGAGTCTACGACACCGCCGCAGGCCAGACATTGAATGAGCTTACAGAGGCGGAAACACTGGTTGCAGAGAAAATCTCATTTACAGGACGGGCACACTACAATACATTGATCAAACTCAAAGATCTCAAGATTGAAAGAGAACGGTTTGGGTGGGTCAACTGGGCAACCAAAGATGATCGTTTCTACGTCAAAGATAATGTCGGAGGGATCAAGATGGACCGTATATGGGGGATAGCAGAGACCAACTCCGGTGCTCCCACACCGCGTCAACTCTCAGAGAAGTAGAGTAACCACTATTTATTGATATTTGTTCTCTTTGTTATTATGATTATTATTATTTATATATATATATATTTCAACTTCCAGGCATCAATACCATATAGGTGCGTATAACAGAAGTCGCTACATGTCTATAGCACGAGACGTGCTGGACTCTGGAGGTGTCGCGACTAGCGAACGGCAGTCAAGATTGTTCAAGAAGTTTCCAATTTCCATCGACTTCCATCTTCCATCAACACCACCCCAAAACCAGCATCATTCAACTCTTTCCCCAAAAACAAAAATGGATGTCGACGTAAGTTTAATGTTTGTTCTTGACCTCCTCACACAGAGCAGCTTTCTGACACACTCACAGGAATCTGTGGTTCCCAGACCAAACTCCCTTTGGCTCAGTGGTGTCGATAACCTTTCAACAAAGAACATCAAAAAGTACATGAAAGACTTCACAGAGGAGTTCTACAAAGTTGAATGGATAAATGACTCCTCACGTAAGTCTTATTCTGAACTTGAAACCTTGTCTTTGTCACATCCAACTAACTCTCATGCAATATAGTAAACCTTGTGTTCGAAACCGATGAGCACGCCTTGTCTGCCTTGCGTAACATGACTGTCTCAGAGGATGAACTTGATCCTTCAAGCGAAAGGGAAACTAAGATTTATGACAAGTCCAATCCTGATATAGTTTTTACTGCCAGGCTCAGTACATCGGGCGATAAGAAAGTGAAGAATGCCTCTCTGTACTCCAGATACTATTTGCTCGACCCCAACTCTGAAAGAGAGGCCCGTAAGGAGAGAAATGTGGAATATCGTGACCGTGAATACCGTGCTTACAGAGAAAGGATCGATACCTCAGATGATCTCTTTCCAAAACTGGCCAGGTCATCTTCCAACTTGCCATCTCGCTCGATTGCAGATATTGGAGATGGTGAAGACTTGCTATCACGTATACGCCCCAACGATACAGCCATGGACATGTACGATGAAACAGCTGACAGGAAGACCCTTAATGAGAGGATATCAGATGTTGATTCTAATAAGGAATCTTCCTCTGGTGATCTCTTGACGAGAATTGGCCAAGAGAATCACAAGTCGAAAAGGAGTAATGATCTGCTAGACCGCCTTGGTTGAATAACCACAGGGTAATGGTATTACGAAGTGTCGACATCAGCACGCGTAGAGCATGTGTAATATAAGGGTTAATCCGGTGGTGCGACTTTATTGCTGTATATTACTCTAATCGTTGACCAGCCTACTCGAAGTTTGTGTACGAGAAAGGTGACGGGGGGGGGGCGGGGGGGCTGGAGTTCGACCCCACCAAGAAGTCCATCAGAAGTGAATCCCCAAGTAATACAGTTGTCAAATCAAAACAAAAGTTTGCGTGTATCAAAAAGAAATTAAAGCATTGTACTTCATGTGAGTTCCAACATCATTATGTCCCAATGCCGGTTTCAGTAAACACATTTTTGAGAACAAAGACAATAGGCGAAGAAAGAAAATGAGTGAGAGAGAGAGAGAGAGTGTGTGTGTGTGTATGGGTGGAGGGAGAGAGAACAGGATCATTCGCCTAGCGAGGTGCTTAGATCAACAGAGAAAGACCAGCAATGAATGCTGAACCGAATCCAATTGCGTAGACATTAGCAGCATTCTCAGAAGCCGAAGAGGCATCCTTACCTGAGCCCTTGTCAAATCTTCCGTGCTTATGAGTACCAGTCTCACTGGCAGTTGAAGCAGGCTTGGTCTTGTCGAATCTTCCGTGCTTGTGGGTGCCGGTCTCGCTAGCAGCTGAGGCAGGCTTGGTCTTGTCGAAACGTCCGTGCTTGTGGGTGCCAGTCTCGCTAGCAGCTGAGGCAGGCTTGGTCTTGTCGAAACGTCCATCCTTGTGAGTGCCAGTCTCGCTAGCAGTTGAGGCAGGCTTGGTCTTGTCAAATCTTCCGTCTTTGTGAGTGCCAGTTTCAGTAGGTGTTGAAGCTGGACTGGTCTTGTCAAAACGTCCAGGCTTGTGTGTGTTGGTAGTGGTCTCGTCGGCAGAGACGAAAGCTGCGATAGCGGCAACGGAGAGGATGGCGGAGAACTTCATGGCGTCAGTTAGCTTCCACGGGTATTAGCAAGAAGATCCTGGGTATGGGAGTGCTTTGTGACCTTTGGTATCGCAAGGAGCTCAACACAAGAAGGGAATTGAAGAACTGGTGGCAGAATGCTGGTTGTGTTTTTTTTCCCCTTGCCGAGCTGCTCTCGGGTCGCTCGGGCGCGATGGCCGGTCAAGATGTGACAATCGTGTGTGGACAAATAGGAGTTGCGCGCAAAATCTCAAAAAATTGCGCAAAGTGTATGCTCGATGCTCGTCTTTCGTGCAAACGATCCTGAGTGGCAGCAGCACGAGACTTGAAGGTAACTGGATCACGATTACGAAATTTTCATATCCTATGTTGGAATCTGGATACACACCCACCATAGTTTAACTTCTGGTCTCATTGCGCAACAACGAAGTACAATATACAACTCGATGAATCTGGCGTTGAAGCTCGGGAGTCGCGGCAAGCAGCGAGAAATTCCAAACTTCGCAAGTTTTGCAACTCGTCTGTCCTGAAACAGCAAAAATGCTTCCGGATTAGGCGTGTTTCTCCGAGACGCGATAGGCGGGATCACATTTGCGCAAATAGAACCCCCAAAAACGAAAGAGTTCCTTCCATGTTTGGAAGAATTTCGCAAATTCGCGGCTTCTATTAATTTGTGTAGAGTTCATCAGAGCTCTTGCCCTGCTAGTAGCTACTCCTTCGTTGCATAACAACTCGTATCCTCAGGTGGACGCTTAATATCTGTCAACCGTCAATGGCTAGTTCTTGGATGTCACTAATTACTGGCCATATGTCAGATGTTTCGGCAATCATACGTCGACTTTCAGGAATGAGTTGACCGAAGTGAGCATACTGTGTGCTGCATACTAAGTCATGGGAAGAGGAGCCTATAAACTCAAAACAACCGTTCTGAGATGGCTTGAGCCTACAACGACCGATAGGGTTATTGAAGACCATTTGCAACTTTTCGAGCTATAGTAGGGGCTCAGGTACTTGCTTTACGATGAGGGGTTTGCAGTCCTTCTAAAGGCGTCTTCTCTCGCTCTCTCTCTCTCTCTCTCTCTCTCTCTCGCTCTCTCTCTCTCTCTCTCTCTCTCTCTCTCTCTCTCTCTCTCTCTCTCTCTCTC